>JASCZI010151436.1:7949-25565 GCA_036250425.1 Stylosanthes scabra
TGACTTAATACAGATGGGCATTTAAATGCTAGTACTAATAGGTTATCAAGGACAAATTAGAAGTAATAAGGTAGCATAAAATAAGGAGTTTAGGGAGTGTAGAGTACTAGATGTCCGGGGATTTGGGAAAACGTTAGCATTAGTTACTTAGCATTGATCGATTCTGCTTTTGTTCTTCATTGATAACATGCAACTTTTCCCTTAAGTTGCCTAAACACTCCTTATTTTGCGCATTCTCTTCCTGACAAAGTAGATTAAATCAGTATTAAACCATATTCTTTTGTTCCGATGCCTTGTTTATTGCGAAAATCTACTTGAATTTCCCTTTCTGCCATATGTTCTTTTATTGCCTAAACCTTCTTCTAAGTTACTTTGAGCCTGTTTGTTGCATCGAAATGCTAATTGAAGCCGTTCAAATCTTCTTTTGGAATGTGCTGTCTTCTTTCATTAGCCTTGTATTCCTTGAAAACCCGTAAGTTTATTTTAATTCACTGCGCTAACATTATGTTTTGTGAAGATTTTCTGCCGACTCGAACGATCTCAATTTGTGAGCCTCAAATCCTAGCCTATTCGGAACTTGCTTTTTCGAACGTTGCCTTTACTCTTATTGTTTTGATCGGAAAATTTTCCTGTTTCGGATCTTCTTTCTTGTAGTAGTACTCGGTTCGTTAGATTTATAATCATTGTTTCCATGCGTATTCTGCTCATAACGTATTTCCATACCTTTCGTAAGTTCTTATTGTTAAGGGATCTAAAGAACACCTTATCCCGCGTGATTGATGTTAACGTCCATCAACTGTTTTGCTATGATATGTTTATTCTTGCGTTTTCTTTTGGAAAATTTTTATCTCCGACCTCTTAAAATAAAATCTCAATTTGATTCTCTTACTCGCTCGGTTTTCTATCCTCCGATATTCCTTCGAGATTTTCAAGTTTCCTTTGATATTAATGCGTGATTTCAAAATTGACCTTTGGAACTTCTTTGCGTGATTTAAACTACTCTATTTTGTAGTATACTTTCTATTCCCTTATTGATTTGAAACAAGTATTACTTTTTAGGGTTATCTTTTGAACAAAACTTGATTTTTTGCCCAACTAGTTGCTATTTGCGTGAGTTTCTCACTTGGGAATAAACATACAACTGCTTCAATGCTTGCTTGGAGCTTACTTTTATCCTTTTGTTGAGTTAATTCCCATTTTGAGAGATTTACTAAAAAGCGACTCAGGATTTTACTTCGTGTGCTTTAAGTTTGATCTTCTTAGGAATTAACTAACAAGTTTCACGAAAATTGATTTGTTGAATGTGCCTCGATGTTTCTACAAATTTGAATTGCAGCTAACTGGCACTCTTAAAATGTTTTTGTACGTCCCAAATTGTATGCTTTTACCTAACTAGGATTTTGACCTCTACTAATAAACTCGGATTGGAACCAAGGTTGGATTGTGAGTCCACGACTTTGGGAGCTTGTTGGATTGGTTTAGAAGTGTGGTCACCCTCGCCTTGTATTAAGTGTAGTTGTTCAGAGGGGCAGGAAGTGTTTTTGTAACCTTTGTATAAATAGTGGCTAGTTAATGCTTGTTACTAGTACTTGTGATATACTGTATATGTATATATTTATGTAAATGCCTGAGTTGCTGGTTGGATTTTAATACAGGTGGAATTTAAAAGTGAAACTTGGTAATGTTCTAAATACAGAGGAGACTCTGTCCGATTTTCGTTAGAAAAACATAGGTTTATAGAGGCTTAATATTAAATGATGATAGTATGAAAAAGAAAGGGGTTTTAGATGGTCCATAACTCCTGGATTCCAGCACGATCCGAAGCTACTGTTGTCTAGGGTGTTATATTATGTGTATTTTACACTAATGACTGATTTGGGTTTATATCTAGTTTAACTCTATTTGCATCGGCGTTGTTTGAATAACAAAAATATTATTATACAATTAAATTTATTTTATTTAATTAGAAAGAAAAAATTTAAATTTAATTTTAATAGATATAAATATGTTATTAAGTACTAAATTTAAATAGCAACAATACTTTTTGAATTAGTGTTGTTTAAAGAAATTAGAAAACATAATTATGAATTTCAATTTAAAATATTTAAATACTTTTGTAGTTAATTTTATAAATCATTTGTACGCAAGTTATTTTTTTCGATTGATATTTCAATTTAGTTAAAAAAAATTAATTTGATTTCATTATAATAATAGGGCCAAAATATATATTTTGTTCCAAATATTTTAATATATTTAAAAAGTATTCTTAACATTTAATTTATTCTTAATATTTAAAAAATTAACATCGTTAATAGAGATGATGACGTGAGAATTTTATGTTGACGTGTTAGGGTAACAGTATAGAATTATCACATCATACCGAGGAATATAAAATTGCCATGTTAGCATAAAATTGCCACATTTCAATTATACTCATGGATACGATGTGGCAATCATACAATGATGTGACCTTAACACGTCAGCATAAAATTGCACGTTAACATCTCTGTTAATAGTATTAACCCAATTGAAACTTATTTGAAATGTTATAGACTAAATTAAAAGAAATTAAACATTAAAAATATTTTTAAAACTTTTCAAAAGTATTAGGAAAAAAATATATTATATTATTATTATAAAATATTTGGTTATTATAAAAGTTTAATAATAATCTCTATTTTAAAGTTGTAATTTGTAGGGTGTCTATGATTTTTTAATAAAAAACTCTTATTTTAATTATTTTGATAGATTTGTTATAATTATTTTGAAAATACACCATATAATTATTTTTCTTAATAATTATAATAAATTTTTTAAATTTCAAATTAAGGTTATCAAGTAAATAATAAAAAAATTAAAGTGTTTGTTTGTGTGTCATTAACTTAATTAACTTGTTAAAAAAATATTTTTTAAATTATTAGTGTGTTTGACTTATTTTTATGGGTGAAAGCACAACAAATATACAAAAGATATATGTTTCAGAAAATATAATTTTATGCAACAAAGAGCATAAATGGCATATTTTATTTTTTATATTTCCCTATAGTTGGTATAAAAAATTTAATAAATTTTTTTATTCTGTTTTAGGTTATAACATGCAAAAATGAAAAGCATTTTTTATCATGTTTAATCACATTAGATGGATACAATGGCTAGAGCCGTCAAAATGAGTCGCAATTCACGAATCGACTCGGATTGCTCGTAAATATGGGGGAGTCAAGCCAGTAAAATCACAACTCATTTAAAAGCCGGTTAATTTGGCTCATATCATATAACTCGATAGTTAGACGAGTTTGTGTCGAGCGGGTCAATTTGGCTCGGATCGTATAACTCGGTTCAAGTTAATAAGTAATTAATAATTGAATTAACAAATATTTATCGTAAATTATTCAAGTAACAAATTAGATTTCAAAATAAAAAATAAATATATGTTTATCATAAAATTACAAGTTTTGTATAACAAAAAATCATTTTTATTTTGGTAATGTAAAAGAAAATGAAAAAAAAAAGAAATATTTAATTTGTTATCTTAAAAAACATCATTTATGGTTTCCTTATATAACATTCATTAAAATAGTTAGTGCTCAATTAATTTCTAACAATAAATATTTAATTTGTTATTTATTATTATTGACTATATATCTCAAAACTATAATAAATGTATTAATTATTTTAAAGAATTAAGTTATCTATTAAAAATCAAAATGACATATATCTTGATATATATAACTCATCAATCAAATTAAATTAGTAGTAATAGTTTGTATTGATGTATTATTATTATTGTTATTATTATTATTAATTTATTATTACCGGTGTTGGTGTATTATTATTATTATTATTATCATTATTATTATTATTATTGTAAGTGTTTGTTATTTAATGAAAATATAATTTAAAAGTCAAAATAAATGTGTTTGTAGTATTCTCAGTTGAGCATTTAATGAAAATTTTCAATTACAAAGAATGGAGTTTCAAAACTCCAAATAATAGAAGATCATTATAAGTTACTTCTATTTGATATTGAAATAATTTTTTATTTGATATATAAATAAATAATTTGGTAAGAGTTTGTTAGACAAAATAATTATACGTCTATTATTATTGTTATTATTATTATTGTTATTATTATTATTATTATTATGGGTACTAGTAGTGGTAGTATTAATTATTATTATTATTATTATTATTATTATTATTATTATTATTATTATTACAGTAAATTTTTGTTATTTATTGAATATAATTTAAAATCCAATATTAATGTTTTGTAGTTTTTCGAAAAAATTTAATTCTTTTATGGTTATTAATTACGTTATTAAATGTTCTGTTTTAATAAATAAAAAAATTAGAATAACAAAACTTATTTGGAGATTTAATACACCAAAATAGTGACGAGAAGTTTAACATCCACCCTTGGCATTAAACACCACAACATTGGTGTTAAGCGCTGCCACCTTTTCTCTCTTCTTTCAAAGGCATTAAACGCCAACTCCTCGTCTTTTGGGGGCGTTAAACTCCCTCTTCCCTTTTACAAAGCCTCCTTACTTGTTTGCATTGTGTTTTAAGATATCTTGAAGAGCAAAGTCCCTAAAAGGCCAACAATTTCTAACGGAGCTTGAGAAAAATTTAGGTAGTATAAAAAAAATGATAATGTTGTAATTAAAAAAAATGATACTAACTATAAGTAAATGAGACTAAAAGTCACTAAAAATGCATTGATGCCAATGCATCATAAGAAAAATAAGTCCTAACAAATTTTATTAAAAGACAATTAAATAAAAAAATATTGTTATAAGATAAATTAGTCTTTCTTCAAAATGATAGAAAACTAATTTGTTTAACAGGAGTAACTTTCGGGACTCATGGAGAATAAAAATCTTAGAAATGTTAGATGTAAAAATCATTTTCATAATCAAATTCAACCAATTATAAAAATCTTAGAAATGCTAGGTGTACAATTCATTTTTGCAAAGCTAAAAATGTTAGGTGTACAATTCATTTTCCCAAGGCTAGTTTGGATGAGTTTCTATAAAAAGGATATTTTTTCATGTGAGTTATTTTAATAGAATTAAAAAAAAAAATAGAAGTAATTTTATATTTAAATATCTGATGTAAAAATATCTTTTCATCTTTTAATTATATTTGGGTATGATAATATAAAAGTATTATTTATTTATTTATTATTTTAAAATATTTTTTTCATGTAAAAATAATTTTTTTAAAAAAGAGGTAAAGTGTATCTTAAAAATAAAATATTTTTTCTACTTCTTTTACTTTTACTAGTAAAAATTTGCAAAACACACCAAAAATTATAAAAAAAAATCTTATTTTGTCTTAAAAATATATTTTTTTAACCAAAATAATAGTACTCAAACAAACACTGGTGTTTGTATTTCTAGGATTTTAAGTAAATTTTTTAAGTATTTCTAGGATTTTAAGTAAATTTTTTCTTAAAAAATGTTTCTCTTTATTTTTCTTTCTTTTTTTAAATACAATCAAGCGCAAACTTAACCTATTTATAACGTTTTTGAGTTTTAACGAACTTTATTTTATCTGATTGGTTAAGTGATAGACTGATAGACAATTTGAAGATGACATTCTTATTTTTTTGCCAAGATAATATAGCAGCCATGGACCACTTTAATATTATGCTCATATAATATCATCCTCAATATAATATCGGAGCAACGGAATCAGAATGGCAACCAATTTTCAATAATAACGGTAGTGATCAATATTTCTAGATAAAGTTGGTCAACTTTTAGAGACGTAATGGATTAACTAAAAGTTGGATAAGTTGAGTTTACGTGGGGGAGTGAAATTACTTTTAAACTAACATGAGACCCGCGTTGCGCAAGATCAAAATAAGTTATTATATTAAACTGAAATTAAATAAATGTTATATATAATATAAATTTTTAAATCGTATAAAAATAAGTGATTAGTTAAATATATACTATTTAGTAGCGTAAATGTTTTAATTTGGCATATGATTTATTAATAATTATCTATTATTTGAGCAATTATGCTATCTACACACTAGTTTCAGCCACTAAATTCAGTCACCGTATTTTATACCATATACAAATACAAAAATACAAACGTGTATACACAAACAACTCAGGCATACACAAACAGTGCAGAAGATTCTTACCACTCCTCAAGCTTCACTTTCTTTAAGCTTCTTCTCCTTTTAGATCTGCAGAAATCTCAGTCGTCTTCTCCGTTCATCGCGTCGCCGCGCCTCTCGTCTTCTCCGTTCGCCGCGCGGCCTTCCCTGGCGTATTCTCCGATTCCCGGTGAGATTTATTTCAACATTTAAGTATGTTAGGTCTTGTATGATCTGGCTTGGTATTGTATGGTCAATTTATACGTTGATAATTTCAATATTTTTGTAGCAAGGTTACCTTATCACTTGGAGGAATCTACATTCAAAGTGGAGAAAGTTAATGTGTCTTTCCTGTTTTTGTATTGTCATACAAGTAGCCTTTGAATGGTTTTTGTTTGATTATGGTACCCAAAGTATTTATTAGTTATTATTTTGTTTGATTATTGTGCCATTCATCTGCATATTTGAGTCCAGAATGTAGATGATATGCGATGTTTATTTTTGAACAAAATGGCAGGATATTATATTATTGTTCTGTTGCAATTTCTTCCAAAATTGAATAATGATTGATTATGTTACAATAACAAACCAGGTTCTTATTCTAAAAAAAAAAATCAGATTTTTATTATTAATCAAACATGGTTACGATGATTTTATATATATAGTGAGGCAGAGAAAGTACAAAATAGGAGCTAGTCTTTGAAGGAGAGGAATTGTAGAATTAGTTAACTCTGTCCTAGTTAGTTATCAATATGAAACTCAAGAATAAATTTTGTTTGTTAGCGGCAAGAATAAATTTACTGTGAAACTCAATATGAAACTCAAGAATAAATTTACCTATTCCTCTGCACATTACTAGATCAATAGGATATCTTCATGATTCTTCATTCACAATATGAAACTCAATATTTATCTTATGTTGAAACAATCTGGTATTTGCCTATAGTTTCTTATTATTTTTCTTTAACGTGTATTCTGTCATCAGATTGTCATCAGATTGCATTGATAAATTTAATGTCATATTTTTTATTTGGCTAGTATGATAAGGTCATTGGTTTTTTTTTTTTTTTTTTTTCATTTAGATTGGTTAATTAATTTGAAACACAGCAATAGTTTAGGATCCAATTTAGTCTCTTCATTTCCTAAATGTTTTGTTTGGTTATATACTCTAACTATAGTAAAATTTAATAACTTTAATTTATATTTTGTGAATTTGATTATACAATTTAGTTCTTTTTGATTATGACAGGAAATTACAAAGCAAGACCGA
Organism: Stylosanthes scabra; assembly: GCA_036250425.1. NCBI lineage: Eukaryota > Viridiplantae > Streptophyta > Magnoliopsida > Fabales > Fabaceae > Stylosanthes > Stylosanthes scabra. The sequence goes on from JASCZI010151436.1 coordinate 15,332, forward strand.
CCAAAGATGCAAATTCATCGAGGGGAAAAAGCTAGTATTTGGATCATTGGGTTACTCTCTTTAGTTTTAGCATGTAAATAACAATTGATCATAGAAATATTCTCTTTAGTCTTAGAAAGTACTTGACAATTGATCATAGGAATACTCTCTTTAATCTTAGCATGTAAATGGCAGTTGATTCTGTTTATAGCACAGGAAAATTGAATTACAATTTGGATCCTGTTTGATTATGCATTTGGTTCCGTTTGATTATAATAGGAAAATTATACTATGATTTAAATCCTGTTTGATTATATACTTTAATTTTGTTTGATTATAACAGGGATATTGTACTATGATTCGAATCATATTTATTATGTACCTTATTTCTATTTGATTATAACAGAGAAATTATACTACAATTTGAATACTATTTGATTATATACTTTGATTCTGTTTGATTATAACAGAGATATTGTACTATAATTTGAATCCTGTTTGATTATATACATTGGTTCTATTTGATTATAGCAAGGAAATTATATACTACGATTTGAAACCTATTTGATATATGTACTTTGATTAATATTCTCTGAGTTTGATTTTACATTTTGGCTTTAGTTATTGTTGATAGGTGTTGTAATTATTAGAATTCTTAAGATAAGTGTGGTGCTTCCCTTGCGGCTAATTTTACATCTGCTTGTTTGATTTAATATGAAATAGATAAGATATAACCATTCAATATGTTGGAAACGGATTTGGTACACGCGGTATGAGTTGGGCACTGGTGAGCCAAAAAGAGAAAATGTGCACCGGTGCATTTGGTGACATCAACAATGCAAAATACCCGAATTCAAGTTTCTGTAGGGGTGTTTCTATAAAACACGTTATGGCTAGGGGTCGTTTTATAATTTATCAAGTGGGTGATTAGGATTTAGGATCGATTAGCTGTTGTGATAATTCACTCCTTTATGTTAATTTTTTTCAATAGCTTCTTCAAGTTCTCCATAAAATCTAGAGTACATCAAACACTAGATTTTAAACCAGAAAATAGCACTCACAACAAAATCACCATATCAGACAACTCCCGTTTATGCCTCTGCCAGCAACCGACATGAAGTTCAATCCAGCACACATCTCTATTTTTGCAATAACCCAACACCCGTTGTTCCAACATCACCACCGCCACCACAAACTTCTTCAACAAAATCTACTTTAATTTATTCATGGATAAACCCGAAATGGTGGATTGACTAAAGGAGATGATGAAGGAAGAGGTGGTGGGAAATAACAGAGGATGGAAGAAAGGAAAAAGTTGGAGATAGAATAGGTGGAGGGCTGGTGGCAGCCGTGGCCCCAACTAATTAGTTTATTTTGCTAAATAATCCCAACAAATTAAATTGAAAGCCACCATGAAACTATTAATTGTAACTTACCCACTTATGCTGTTCAATGGCGTCACACCAACACAACCTCTTCATTACGGTTCGATCTTTTTCGACTTGGAAATCTAACGGTTTAGGGAGTCTTAGGCGCACCGGTACATAAATTGTCTTTTTGGCGCACCAGTCACCCAAAGTTAGGGCGCGTACCAAATCCGTGCCCCAATATGTTAATTGGGACTTCGAGCAACTCTTCTATATCCTACATTTATATATATTGAATGATTCTGAATTTGTAATAAATTGAAGAAGTGTATGTCTGTGGCAAATCTCAACTTGTTCCAATATACAAAAAAGTGCAGACTTATGCTATTTTTGTCATTTTTCTAGCTAATTTGTTGATGAGTTCAAACCATAGAAAAAACGGATTATTACTTTTACCCTAATTATTAAGCTTTTCTTCTGTCATGTTAAAACTTCTAGTGAGTCAATTTTTTTTTTTTTAAAATAGGAGCAAATTTGTCAATATAACAATAAGTGTTAAAAAAGAATTAGCCAACATAAAGCTGCAGTAATATTCATGCTTGAAATAGATTCAATGGTTTCACCGAACACCATTATCGAAATCGCAACAATCATTATAATAATGCTTTCGATCTTCTTTAAATTATCAACATTATTCAACATCAAATATTATATTTAAATTATTTTGAATTAAAGTGAAAGAATTACACAAATAATCAAATTATTATTTAAAACATAAATAATCAAACTCTTAAGTTATAATAGAATATTTAAACATTAATAATCAAACAAATAACTTACAATAATCAAACACTTAAAAACCTTTATAAAAATGAAAAAAAAAATTGTCTCTTCTACACTGAAGTTGCAGTAAAGTAATAATGGCTTTCACTACATATTAAATGCTTCATAATAAATTTATGAAAATAGGCAAAAATCAAATCACCCTTAGAAAGAAGAAAAAAGTTCTTCAATGCATCAAGCTTATAAAATCACCAATTAACAACATATAAACTAGCACAACCTCAACATCAGAGCTTAATGATTCCATTAAATCTTGCATTTCGGCCACAACCTACACAAAAAAAAAATCAAAAATCTCAATGGAGATGAGAAAGTGAGAAGAAATAGAGTCTGGTTTTCTAATGGTGATGAGATGAGTAACTCAAAGAAAAGAAAACGAGAAAGAGGATGTGCTGGCGGTAGAGCATGGTGGAGTAAGAAGGCGCGGCGACGAGCACGGTGGAGCAGTGAAGCGCGGCGACATGCTGTTGAGGACAGTGCTGAGCTAATGACGGTGGTGGAGTGGAACACGTTCAAGAGAAGAAGAAAGTCACGCGGAGAAGAGAGGAAGGAGGTGACTCTTGCGTGTTTCTGCGTGTGAGTACGTGAAAGCTGTGTGTTTCTGGCACGTGACTACGCGAAAGCATTGTATGTGTATAAGAGTAAAAATATATTATTATACCGTATAATAATACGGTGGTTGATTTCAGTGTACAAATAGAATTATTCTTATTCGAGTTATTAAGTATTCAGAAAATATCAATTATTTTTTAAACATCTTTGTTTATCGTTAAAATAAATTTAGTTGTCTTATCATTAACATATAAAAATTTATATACAAATAAAATATCATAATAGTATAAGATCTCTTTTGATTTATTTTGATAAAATAAACATTGGTAATTCAAAATATATGAATGATGTTCTAGCGCTTCGATAAATAAATTACTAAAAATCTTATAAATTAGATATTAGAAAAAGGAAAAGGAAGTAAGGAAATCCTTAATCCGATTATATGATTTGTAACTTCTATTTAAAAAACTTTGATAGTATTTAATAAGAATAAATGAGATGTAAGAATAGAATATATTATAATATATTGAAATTTGATAATATAAATTTCTCACTAAATTTAAAAAACATAAAATGATGATAAACATTGAAGGTAATACAAATATAAAAAGCATAAGAGAATATACATATTATTAATATTATAGAAGATGAATTTAAAAGTTGAAAATAAAATAGATAATTGTGTTTAATACTGCTGTCAACTTACCTTCTTAAGTAGAAATAGACTATAAGTTTATACCGTAAACAAATTGTTAAACTTCATCTTAAATTAGTACAAGAAAAATGTTGTGGTTGCGACACATGATAAAATTTATTTTACCAAAGTTATGGAAAACCAAGAAATCGAAAGGACAACTAAACAAAAACACAAAGCATTTATTAATTCATTGTGCAAGTGAAATTGTTTCTTGGTGATGTTAAGCAAGGTTATGTTAATCTTACAGTGCCAAAATTCTCTATTCATGTGTCATCTCTGAGATAAGTCTATTATTTCTTAAAAAGTCTAATATTTGCTTCTACCTAATTATATTGTGCTTAATCATATTTCTTGGATAAGTTCTTTACAACATAAAATGTTTCTATGATACTCTCGTTTCTTACTTCTTCTGTACTTAAGAAGTTCTAATGTTTTTATTTGTGCATAGGCTTTACCAATATGAATATGAAAAAGAGAAAGTTCGAGTAAGTTTGATATTTTTATAAAACTCGTTAAAATATAGCATATAATGCAAAAAAAAAATCTAAAGAAACAAAAGAGAAGAAAGTAAAGAATAAAATTCTTACTTTTGGTCCAGAATACTTTTTCATGTTTAACACATATTAGGTGGGAGAAAAAGTAAACATAAACAACAATATATAGCTCTTGTTAAGGTACAACTACATGGCTAGACATTTAAGATATTTTAATAAAATGTATTTAATAATTTTGTAACTTACAAAGAAAAAATAAATGAGTTTAAAAATTTTGTAACCATTATTTATATTTATAACAGTAAGCTTTTTCATATTTATTGAAAAAATAATAATCTTTAGTGTGTAATATGAATAGATTTTTAGGAGTTTAACCATAAAAAGATATAATAGAATATATAAAATAATTGTGAAATTGTGCCATGTAGTAAATTTATCTGACACGGCAAAATAGTAGAAAATTTTAAAATTAAGAACCAATGAAAAGCTACCTTAGTTTTTCCTTTCCTTTTATAAATAGATAAATAGATTCCCCACTTAAGCCATTACATTTTTTATTCTTTAGAGAAAGATTGTTCTAAGAGTTGTACTTGAAATTTGTTTAAAACACCCATTGCATTATCAAACAAATCATATTACATGCTTATTATATACGTAATCAAACTATTAACTACCTTAAATGTTGTACTCATGCATGTACATTATGGTTATGATACGTTATTTGTATATTAAAATTCAATCACTAAATCAGTCATCTATATGACTTAAACAATACATATATATATATATATACATAAATACTTAATGGCTGATTTGGTGACTAAATTTTGGTTTGGTGCGCAAATAGCATTTTTGTTTGGGGCCAATTGCATACAGTGTATTAATTTATGTTGTGACTGAATTCAATTTGCCCTTTTCAGCTCTTTGGGGAACTTGCATTTCGACACCACAACACTTGTTATATATGTGGGGGAAGTTAGTTGCTAGGAATTTACAAAACTCAAATAAGAATGCCTATATGAACATTGAAACTTCACATGCAAATTCTTCATAACTTTCCCTGATTGTATTTGACCACCGGTGATAGAAAAACCTGATCACCTCATTGTATAGCCATGTTTTACATATCTTCAAAGAATCAATCAATGCTAAACTTCATACCATTTTGTCAACTTCTCATAATGTTCCTTTGTGCCTCCTCTTCAATGGCCTCTTCTTCTTCACCTCATGCAGAAGCACATGCTCTGCTGAAGTGGAAATCCACCCTTGACAACCAGAGTCAAACTCTGCTCTCTTCATGGAATGGTAATACTCCTTGCCACGATTGGATAGGAATCACATGTGATGATGAATCCAAATCTGTGTTCAAAATGAGCCTCACAAGTCTTGGACTAAATGGTACTCTTCAAAGTCTCAACTTCTCATCACTTCCCAACATACTCACTATTGATATAACCAACAACTCTTTCTTTGGAACTATTCCTTCAAAAATTGGAGTTCTTTCCAATTTGCACACACTTGAGTTCTCCACCAATCATTTCTCAGGTAGCATTCCCAAAACCATTGGTAATCTCTCAAAACTCTCTTACCTTGATCTCAGTGGCAATAGGCTGACTGGGAGAATTCCATTTGAGATAACAAAGTTGATTAGTCTTTACACTTTGGCTTTGGGAGGAAATGTTTTCAGTGGTTCCATCCCTCAAGAAATTGGCTCAATGACCAATTTGACAATACTTGATATCCCTTGGTCTAATCTCACAGGGTCTATCCCAGTTTCTATAGAGAAATTGACCAATTTGTCCCATTTTGATGTTGGTGGCAACAACCTTTCTGGCATTATTCCTCATAGAATCTGGAATATGGACCTAAATCATTTGTCCCTTGCAATCAATAACTTTTATGGTTCCATCCCTCAAGAAATTGTCAAATTGGTGAACCTGGAGATTCTATATCTCCAACAAAGTGGTCTTTCTGGTTCCATGCCCCAAGAATTTCACATGTTAAGAAATCTAATAGAGGTTGATATTAGTAGTTGCAACCTCACTGGTACTATTCCTACTTCAATAGGAGCATTGACCAATATATCACTTCTCAAATTAAGTAGTAATCAACTTCATGGCAGAATTCCTCATGAAATTGGGAATTTAGTCAACCTTAAGATTCTATTTCTTGATGGAAACAGTCTTATAGGATCTATTCCTCATGAGATTGGAAGGATGAGAAATCTCAGTCAACTTGATTTGTCTAATAACAATTTCACTGGTCAAATCCCTTCTACAGTAGGAAACTTGACCAATTTAGTTAATCTTTACCTTTACCAAAACTCTCTCTCTGGTTCTATTCCAAATGAAATTGGGAATCTTTATTCTCTTACCACAATTCAGTTGTTAGGTAACAACCTTTCAGGACCAATTCCACCATCCATAGGTAACTTGGTCAATTTGGAATCCCTTCTCCTATTTTCCAATAAACTCTCTGGAGCTATTCCTTCTACCATTGGAAACTTGACAAAACTCACTATGTTATCTTTGTTCTCAAATGATCTCAGTGGCAACATTCCAATTGAAATGAACATGGTTACCAACCTGATGCTTCTGCAATTGTCTGATAATAATTTCATAGGCCAGTTGCCTCAAAACATTTGCTTTGCTGGAAAGCTAACAAACTTTGCTGCTAGCAATAACCATTTCACAGGCTCAATCCCAAAGACCCTGAAAAATTGCTCTAGCCTTGTAAGAGTTAGGCTTGAACAAAACCGTTTGAGTGGAAATATTACTGATGATTTTGGTGTGTATCCAAATTTGGTCTACATTGAATTGAGTGACAATAATTTGTATGGCCACCTTTCACCAAACTGGGGAAAGTGTCATAACCTCACAAGCCTCAAGATCTCCAACAACAACTTGTCTGGCCGTATACCATCGGAAATCGGCAATGCGACCAACTTACATGTACTTGACTTATCTTCAAATCATCTCACAGGAGGAATTCCAAAGGACATTGGTAAATTGATCAATTTGATCCATCTCTTGATCAACAATAATCATCTTTCTGGGGATATTCCAATTGAAGTTTCATCATTAAAGGAACTCACGACCTTGGATCTTGCATCAAATAACTTAAGTGGCTTAATCCCAAAACAACTTGGAAGTTTTCTCAAGTTGTTGCAGTTGAATCTGAGCCATAACAAATTTGAGGGAAAAATCCCATCAAATCTGGGGAGATTAACATTTCTTCAAAGTCTTGACTTCAGTTGGAACTTCTTGAGTGGTACAATGCCATCAATGCTTGGAGACTTGAGTGTCTTAGAAACATTGAACATCTCACATAATAGTCTCTCTGGTGTCATTCCTTCTAGTTTTGATGATATGTTAAGCTTGACATTTATTGATATATCAAACAACCAACTAGAGGGTCCAATTCCCAGCATTCCAGCATTTCAAAAAGCTTCAACTGAAGCACTGCGAAATAACAAAGGCTTATGTGGTAATGTTTCTGGTTTGGATTCTTGTCCAACACCTATCACCATATCCCGCAGTCGTAAGACTAATAGAAGAGTTCTAGTTCTAGTTTTATCCCTTACTTTGCAAGCTCTAGTGCTAGCACTTTTGGCCTTTCTACTCGCATTTCGCCTCCGCGGAAGCATAAGTGCAGAAGAAAACCAGCCTGAAGAATCACAAACTCAAAATATGTTTGCTATATGGAGTTATGATGGGAAAATGGTGTATGACAACATTATTGAAGCCACAGAAGGATTTCATGAGAAGTATCTAATTGGTGTTGGGGGATGTGGCCTTGTTTACAAAGCTGAATTGGTGACAGGTCAAGTTGTTGCTGTGAAGAAGCTCCATTTGACACCAGATTCTTCAAGTTTAAGAGCTTTTGCAACTGAGATTCAAGTTTTGACAGAAATTCGCCATCGCAACGTTGTGAAGCTATATGGATTTTGTTCTCACACTCAATGCTCCTTTTTGGTTTATGAGTTCATTGAAAGGGGTAGCATAGATATGATCCTAGGCAATGATGAAGAAGCAGTTGAATTTGATTGGAGTAGAAGGGTGAATGCTGTTAAAGGCATAGCAAATGCTTTGTGCTACATGCATCATGGCTGCAATCCTCCTATTGTTCATCGAGACATATCAAGCAAGAATGTTCTTCTAGATTTAGAATATGAGGCTCATGTTTCGGACTTTGGAACTGCTAAGCTTCTTGATGAGAACTCATCAAATTTGACCTCATTTGCAGGCACCTTTGGATATGCTGCTCCAGGTTAGTTACCTTACCATATTCTTTCTGCTCCACTGATCAATACGCATTTTGTTTGCTATGCAACTATTCATTTCTTATTATTTTTATGAAAATAAACCTTATTTTGTTCATCATGATTTAAAGATGATAAATTCATCCTTTGCCCTTTCGGAGAAAGTGAGACATTGGTTTCTTCAGAGTTGTTGGGGTCAAACTTATTCATTAAGAAAATGGTTAATGCAGATTTATTATTTTCAAATCCTAAAAACTACCTTAGCCCCCTTGTTTTTAATCACAAAATTGAAGTTTATTCAGTTTGTTTTCACTGTTATCTAAACCCTACTAATAATTAGAGGATATAGGAACTATAGTTTCCTCTTCCAAAATAAGATTTTCCCCCACTCTCATCCTCATGATTTAAAGTCAAAACCATTCAAAATAGGATGAATTTGCCTACCACTCAAGCAATCTAATGTTGCTCAATAGCAATTATTTTGAGGTTAATGCTCTCAAATACATATTCACAATGTACAGAGCATGCAAAGTGGGTGAGAATGAATAGAAAATCAATCATGTGGATCCTACTAATACTTTTTTTTAATAAAAAAAATCATTACCAAATATGTCTTATTCTATACACTATATAGATTGTGAGTACTAGCCTTATTTTGATATTTATTTCAATTTATGACATTATGTTACTAAAATTGTATCATTAACTTTGTCCATGGTGTTTCTTTAAATTTGCTGCAGAACTTGCATACACTATGGAAGTAAATGAGAAATGTGATGTTTTTAGCTTTGGGGTATTAGCATTTGAAATCCTCTTTGGAAAGCACCCAAGAGAAGCCATATTACCTATAATGTCATTATCATCTTCTTGGAGAGAAATCGCCACAAAAAGTGATAGTTTTTCACTAGAAAACATGTTGGACCATCGTCTTTCTTATCATTCTATGAGTCCAATTTCCAATGAAGTGGCTTTGATTCTAAGGGTAGCAATGGCTTGTTTGAATGAAAATCCACACTCTCGTCTTACCATGGAGCAGGTAGTTAACGAACTTGAAATGCTACACTAATCAGGAAACCTTCGTCATGGATCAACCTCCTCTAACGTGATGAGATTGGTAAAATAATGGAGTGAATAGTTAATAGTTAATTATTCTTAAATTAAGATAGTGGAGCTCATATATGATAGGAGTTATGAATTCAAGTGATTAATTCCTTATTTTAGGATTTTATCAATCTTTTTCTTTAGAGGAATTTTCCCCCTTCATCATCACATTGGAGGCACCAAAAATGTTGCAATTTGTATAATACGTATGCTTCTGTATCTTGTATATCCTTGCTCTTTTACATTAAAAAAATGTTAATATTTATAACTTTAGTTGAAAAAGAAAGAGTTTTGTGTGGAGTCCAGCCAGCTGTGCAAATAGTAAATTACTATTTGTACAGTAACCTTTCTAGGAGGAAGGGCGGCGATATGCGTTTGTGCACAGTAACTGAGTTACTGTGTAAATAATGAAAAATGCGTAAAGGAGCCTGAGCCCAACATTTTGTACTTAACATGTAATAAGAAAAAAGAAAGAAAAACAAAATTTGAAGAAGGGAGCAGCAGAACTCACACTTCTATTATATTCAATTAAAATGGCTTACATAATTTTGAGTTCTACAAAAGCACATTTTGCTAGTTTAATTTCTAGTGAACCAAATTAGCGTCAAAATGTTATGTTGCTGAAAAAATAGCGTCTGAAAAAATCAATCAATTTAAAATTTAAATTTAAAATCAATTTAAAATAGCAGATTAGTGCTACAGTGCTTATCTACGTAATTTACAGTGACACTAACAATGAAATCACACACTGCACTGTTACTTTAATTGGGTGAAGAAAAAAAAATTTATCCAATGTGTTAAGGGCGACTGGCAGTAATTTTCCCTCTCCCATTGTAGATTATGTAGTGCGGCGCTAGTTGCATGGAATTGACCCATGACAAAAAAAAAAAAAAAAAAAAAGAAGAAACGCCGTCTCAGCTAGGTAAAGTCTCTGTCATTC
>JASCZI010151436.1:32478-44896 GCA_036250425.1 Stylosanthes scabra
TCATTTGAGGTTTTTTATTATTAAAAAATTTAACATTATTCCAATTGCATTAAAAAAAAGCAAAAAGGAAAAAGGAAAAAAGGCAAATGGAAAGGAGAAGAGAAAGAAACGCGAAAAGGCAAAACCGGTTTCCCAATTTCCGCCACTTCTTCCACTGTCATTGATTCGATGAGCACTATTGACGAATCGTTGATTTGTCATTGTGGGTCTGGAAGGACGGTATTTGGTGGGATTTGTCTATTCGAAATCAGCGGATATCGTTCGCGATGGCTCATTATCCTGAATACAATGTTTACGGCTTGGTTGAAAGCGAATGTTGATTTTCCTCATGGAAGGTTGACTTTTGTTAATCCCGCGTCTGGTGATTTGTTTTATCTGCGACTTTTGTTGAATGTTAAGAAAGGTTGCAAGTCTTTTGAAAGCATTCGAACTGTTGATGGTGTTTTGTATGATTCTTTCAAGGATGCATGCAATGCTCTTGGTCTTTTGAAGGATGATAGTGAATTTATTAATGCTATCAAAGAAGCTTTTGAAATATGTTGTGGTCTTCGATTGCGTCGTTTATTTGTGAGTCTATTGGCATCTAATTCAATGCAAAACCTGAATTGGTTTGGAAAGAAACTTGGAAATTGCTTGGTGATGACATTTTATATAATAGACGGCATGAGTTGGGACTACCAAGTGAGTAATTTAGTCATTATTTTAACTAATATGTATTGTATATAATTTATCGAGAATATGTTTTGCAGACTAAACAAATTGAATCAAATAAATATAATCAATATTCATTTCCATGTTGTTTTTTTACTTTTGTTTGTTTTTTTCTTTAGATTTATTGATAACGGGTGAAGAGTTAAAGACATTGTGCTTGGTTGAGGTTGAAAATGTTTTTCTTGAATACAAACTTTTTTTCAAAGAAAATTTTCAGTAATTCTTTTCTAGAGTTGTTATGATGAATATTCATAACAACAATGTTAAATTAATAATTTCAATAATAACTGTAATAGGTTGATATGATCATAACTATGACTGTAATTTTTTTTTTCCATTTTTTTATTACTTTATTTTGTAATTTAAGATGTAAGCTTCAGAAGATTTGTTAATTATTTTCATTGTTAACATAATTATTTATATTAAACTTTTTTTTTAAATTTGGTCTATGTCTCTTAAATTTGATAATAGTGTTCAGATACATCAATTTTATAAATAAATAAATTATAAATCCTAACTCTATAAATAAATTGTTGAGTCGTAAAAGATAAATGGCCTAACTAAGTAATTAGTGTTCTTATTATGTTCTCTTTAATAATATAGTTCATAAGTTTCTTTTTTTAATATTCGATTCGATATATATTTTTTTATTAGGTCCATATTAAGTATATTTCCAAAAGGGTATTTTTGGTATTTTTGTCTTGGTTAATATATAGGACAAGACACAAGCACACACGTGAAAAAGAACAGGTTTGTTTCAACTTCTATCTTCAGTGTTAGGGTTTTTGTGCTAGGGTTAGTAAGTTACAACTATTCTTCTCTGTTTTTGTATTTATGTGAATGTTTTCCATTGTTGTCATGTTTACTATATTCTCTATTCTTTATTTCAGCAAAATTTGTTATTTATATGTGTTTGATTAGATTAGTTCCAGTAATACAGTGTTTCATTATCTTCTTCTCTTTTGTTCTTTCGTTCTTTTTCTTTCATTTTTTTGTATTTTCGATTATGAGAATGACATTTCCTTCTTTTTCTATTGCAAATTTTTTACTTATGTTAGAGATAGTATGTACTGATAATATAAGTGGTGTTTGAATTAAATTAATGAATTATTAGTCTGTGTTTCAATTTCAATTAACTAATAATAGTATTATATTATAATTTCATTCTGATAATCGTATGGTGATTTAATTATGTCATAGTGAGTTTTGAAATACCTTTGTGTTCTGTATGTTTCTTATATGTGATAATATAGCTGCTTATGTGCTTTTTTTTAAACTAATTTTATAATGAACTTTGTTTTAATTGGTATTATTACTTGAAAACATTCATAAGTGTGATTTGTTTGTTGTTGTGTGTGAAGGAATAAGCATTTTTCAGTTGCGATGTGTACTCCTGCGAAGAAATCTGATGTTAACAGGCGATTTCAAATTGTACTTGATTAATTTGATGATGTTGTTCATATTTGCTATCTGTATACACTTAATAATATGAATAATATGTATTAAGTATTTTTTACTATGTTCTTTAGTCGTTTTGCATCAATGGAACAACTCTGGCCAAAGCATGGCTATCCTTAGTGGACTATTCACTTAAGGAAGGACCATGTTTGTATTTGGATTAATTTATTTTAAATTGTGGTTTGTATGTATGTACTTTGTTAATTATTTATTTGTATTCATTGTAGGTTGTTCAATATCTTCCATACAAGTTTAGTGTGAAATTTGGCAATGAGCTTCCTAATCATGTGTATTTCATAGATTCCTTGGACAATTGTATACGTGTTGATCTTGAAAGGACTGCACATGGTATGCACATAATAGGTTCTTCCTTGAAGAGGCTTATTCAGTGCTACAACAATGGGAAACAGATGAACATTCTTATAAGATATGTTGCATTTGGGATTTTCTATGTTGAAGCTGTAAATTGCAGAAAGAATTTTATAGAAAAAATGGATGAATCAGCATATGTTGGAAATGTTTTGCCTAAAGAGGTTTTAAAAAAAATTGAGACAAACTTCAAAATAAAGTATGTTCGTGGTAATAAACATCAGTCTTCCACTGTCAATGTTTGTGTTAAGAATGCTTCAATTCAAGGAAGAATGTAAGTTATATTTTGAATCTTTATTGTTTTAAAGTTTAATTATTTGCTGTTAATTCTCTGCTCATTAATCATGCATGTTTTTAATTATGCGGTGTATAAGATTTTTTAGGTTGAAAAATATGTTAACAAAAGTTATTGTATAGGTCTCATTGTGAAAAGAAATTTGAAATTGTGATTACAGAAACTCATTTTCAAACTGACCGAATTGTGAGTATATATATACTTTTTCAGATTTGTGTACGAAATTTATTTGATGTGTTTTTCACCTAGATTTGTTTGTTCTGCATCTCTATCAATCAATTTTATGCCTTTCCTACAGTATTTGCCTAGGCCATTTGCAAGAATTATACGAAAAATTGGTGGTAGTGTTAAATGGATTGTCATTGGAATAAAGAATGTTGTTCAGAAACGGTTCATATTCAAGGTCATAAGGAGTTATAATCGCAGTCGGGACACACAAGTTTGGTTTTGGTTGGACTGCATTTCGGAAATTCTATCGTCTTGAAGAAAATAATAGATGTATCTTTGAGATTGTGTCTGTTCAAGATCATGTGATGAGAGCAACTATAATCAGATGAACAACTGATTATAATAGTTATAAGTGGAGCAAGTTGTAGTTGCCGAATAGAAGGATTGTCTTTTAGTTCATTGTAAAATATTTTTGCTTATTTTAGAACCCAAGACACGATGTTGGTATATTTTATATGATCTTTATCTTTATAATTTTTATAATTAATTTATATTTCACATGGACATGAATGTATTAGTTGTGTTATTTATAAATTCTATTATTTGTCTTTTATGCAACATTGTAGTAAGGTAACGAGAATGGCTGTGTAATAAGAATCACATTAAGCAATACTAGATTACCTAATTTTTTATAAAAAAAATTTGTTGTGATCTACTACAATGATTACTTTTTTTTACTGTGTCTATGCGAATAATGGTTTTTTTTTTATCATTTTATTAACTCAACTATAATAATAATAATTTGAATCATTTATTTTCATTTTTTGTAATTATAAAAAATTAATTGTTCTTAAATATGTTAATACTGTTTGTTATTGGTAATTATGTCTTAATCTATAATTGTATTATTTGTATGATAAAATATAATATCATGTAATGTCATTATTGTATTCTTTAGTATAAGTTAATATATTTCTATTTTTTATATATTTAAAATTAAGAAAAAAAATTCATTGTTATGGGTAAAAAAATCCCTATTAATTTTTGTTTCTATTTTTTTCACGCAAAATATAGCTCGAAATTAAATATATTATCCTGTAATAATGTAATTATTGCACTGTGTAGTATAAGTAAATAACTTATTCCTATTTTTTTTATCTATTTCAATTTTATAAAAAATGTTTTTTATTGTTTGTTATAAGAAAAAAAAAACCCTATATATTTATGTTTCTATATTTTGAACACAAAATATAGGCCAAGTAAAGGACGCCGTCGAATATTGTAAACTTCTGCATGTAACTAATCCAATATTGCTTTTCCTATACTGATTTCTTTCCTTCCCTATATTTATATATGTTGTTTCCTTTCCATTGGTTTCCTTTAACCTAATCTCACTATCTCTTAGTCTATGAAATGGAAAGGGTTATGCCGGATGCGTCCTCTACAATTTAAACACCACTCCTCAATTCCAACTTTTCCCTGTCATCGAGTAAAACCCACCTACTTTGCTATTCATGATGAAGACAATTCAGTTTCTCAGGCTTTCTTATCCTATGATTAGGAATTGCGTCTTCAACAGTGGATGAAAAGATTTTAGATGATTCTATAAGTGGAAGAAGTTATGGAGGTATTACTATTTGTCCTTTAACTTTTAATATATATAGTTGTGGTGTTTCTTTATATTCCGAAACAAATTAACTTGACTTTTGTATTTTTTCTTGTGCTATTATTACTGATATTAAGCTATGGGTGAGAGAATTTCGTTGGGTTTTGTTCGTGTTGGCCCCAATAAGCTTCTTAGGGATCTTGCTCCTTGGAAAGAATGTTGGAGAATTAAGGTTCTTAGATCATGGATGTTGTCTGATCCTTGGGAAGGAGAGGAAGATCAATGTTTCTTGTAGATTTTGGTCATGGATGAAGCTGTAAGTCTTTTTCTTTTTTTGGTGTATGTCTAATGCTTCATAGTTAAATCTAATGAGTTATTAATTTGAAGTTTGTAAATTATTTAATTTATTTTATATTGTTGTTAAAGTTAGTTTGTTAGTTATGATTTGTTGCTTTGTAATTGTTTTTTAAGTTGATTGATTTATGTACATTCTTATTATACAATGATAGTTAAATCGTTTGTTTTGTTACATATTCTGCTGTATACTATTTTTGTTTTTTCAACATACATGAAGTTATTAGACAAGGATTAATATAGTGTCTTGGTTTATTTTCTCTTCAGTTTAATCGAATTCAATGTACTGTCACCAAAGAGTTCATTGCTTATTTTGAGGGGATTATTAGAGAGGGTGGAGTTTACTGGCTCTCTCAATTCATTCTAGTTCCTAATGTTGGCCAAGTGAAGGTTACTAAACATCGTTCCAGATTGCTTTTCCAACGTGAAACCGAACTTATTCACATTCCCGATGAAAACATAACTATTGCTAATTTCTTGGTGGAAACTGTTGAAATTGTGATTCGGAATACTAAAGAATCCCCCTATCTTATAGGTGAGTTTTCCTTTATTTATATATATATACACAAACTATTTCCCTTATACTTTGTTAATATTAATAATATTTTAATGTTTCAATTCTAAATTTATTACATGATATGATTTAACATTTGTTTTTTTTGTATGCCTTTTAAAATCAGATCTAATTTGATTTCTAATAAGTGTTAGAGAGTATCCCGAAATAGAGGATGATTTTGGGATAAAGCATAAACTAGCTATGGTTCAGTTGTATTCTAATGGGTGAGGAAACTTAAGAAGCTAATTTGTCTGATACGTATATTGTGTTTGTAGTTTTATTTTTTTTATTAAATTAATGCTTATCTGATATAATGTCTTCATTAATGTTGCATTGCAGTTGTTATGTTCATTGTAACCTATTTGGGGATTTTTTTTAATGAGATGCGTTTGGCTCTCATGTATGCTGTTAACAACCTCCAGTTGTGCTGTTGCAATCTGCTAAAATTAAAGTTGTTGGAGGTCTGTTTCAATTGTTTTATTTGGTTAAATTTTTCCAATTTTTTTTTTTATAAAAAAAAAAGAGTGACTATACCAAATTTGCAATGTAACTAGGTAAAGTAGGACTACAGAATGTGATCAACTGCAGTAAAGTTATTGTTAATCTTGACACATTAGAGACTTCAAGATTTCTTCATTTGTAAGTACTGTCTCAGAACTCATTGGTTAATTGGTTCATTTTTTTATATAATCTTTCCTACCTGTTTTGTAATTTATTTTTTAAGTTTTTATCCTTATATATTTCTTTGCTAAAATTTATTGACAATAGGTTGGATCCAAAAGAGGTTTATTTCATTGATACGATCACCGTTGGTAACGGATTTGTTGTTGCTGATCTTGATGATGATTTTCTGAATATGTCTATGAATAGGACTATTAGGGATTTGAAGGAAGATGATGAGGTTTGTTCTTTAAAACATTCTTCTATTTATATAAGTTAATGTATTTGTTTTCTTAACTATAATATATGTTTTCTAGGATGGTTGCTTCAATGTTAATGGCCGTATCAAGTCAATCTGTAGTAATTATGATTGGTGGTACTACTGTTGTGTTGGTGGCTATCCACTGCAGATTGAAAGCAATGGTTTGAGCTGTTCTAATTGTAGACCAGAAATGTTTAATGATATTATGGGAAAAGAAGTGTTGTTCAAAGTGGTTCGAAAGCGGGTGGGGAATACTCCTTACATGGGGGATTTCAAAGTAGTTAACTCATGTGATAACCCTGCAATTGTGGCTAAGTTTAAATTGGGCCCAATCTCCAATGTTAGTTATGCCCTCCTGGTTATTTTAGAGAATAATAGCTAATAGTGATATCAGTTTCTATTATAACAAGTTACAAAACATGTATTGATGTCTGAGTTTATGTATTTTTTCAGAAATTTGATCAACCACGAATATTGTCTCCTGTATATGAAGATATAATTCGGAATCCTGCACTTCATTTTGATGTGACATCACTTGCAAGCAGACTATCGATTGATTTTCATAAGATTGATGCCATTGAGAGGAATCTGGAGACTTTAAGTGCTGAACAAGATTCCAAAAAATCGGTTTTTTCTCATTCTTTCTAATACTTATGTAACACAAGTTTATCTTATTAATCGTAATGTAATTAATATTACATATGGTCGTTAAACTCTAGTTTTAACTCTTAAACTCTTACGAGTTTAAGAGTTTAGGTAGTGAAAACGAGTCGACTCGGCGCTAAACTCGTACCTCAGTAAGCTCGGCTGAACTCGTATAAATTCAAGTAAACTCGCTCAAACTTGAGCGAGTCAACGAGTTTGAAATTTGATCCAATTTCACTCAAAACAACGTCGTGTTGTCAAAAAAAGAGATTTTTCCTTAAGAGTTAGAGTTACAAAATTATTAACTTACTCACACTCACTACTCTTTGCACTCAATTTGTGTCTTGTGTGTTCTATGTTATTGTACTTATTACATAATTGATAATCGTCATTTGAATATATTAAAGTAAGGGAAGGTTTACTATGAGGACATTATAGTTATCTTCCAATGAGGATATTTGTCTGATCCAATAAGCTGTTGACACGTGACATTATTGACCATGGGAGCATGTGCCTGTCATAAATTTAGAATGACCCACTTTCTACTTGTCACCTAATGATAAGCCTAACTCATGTGTTATCACTAGAAGACTAGAATGGTGTCATTATGCTAAAATTTTCCTTAAAGTAATTATGTCATCATAATATATACCACTAGTTTAGCTGATTATGTGCATTAAAATTGAAGATTTTTAATTTTTAATGCCCAGATTTAATATTATGTATAATATATTTTATTTTTGTACAATAGGTAAACTCGTACGAGTTTACGAGTTAACTCACGAGTCAAGTTTAGGTCGATTCCACAAATTTACTTTTAACCTCGCGAGTTTGACAACCTTGATATTACATATGTGTGTCTTATTTGTTATTCGTTATGTGGTTTGTCTTCTAAGACATTATGTTATTTGATTTCATGTAGAACTCATCTATATTGTTACTTAGAACAATTACTTGTCTTTGCAATGACACGTGTTGGTGGTATTCTGTATGCTTATGCGGTAAAAAAATTGAGCCTACTTGGGTAAATCCATTTTGCACATTTTGTTATACACATGCTTTAATGGTTATTTGAGGTAATGTTGTACACATCCTTTAACTCAATGCTAATTTGTTTTGGTATGTTATTTCTCATTAAATGTATTTTTGACTAATGTGTTCAAGTACAAATTAAAGGTTTTTGTTACTCACTCAAGAGGTTGTAACATGTTTATTATGCATGATGAGGATGTTTTGAACAAGAAATGCTCTGATCTTTTGAAGACTAACCCTTTGTTTCTTTTGGTGCATAATTTATTTTCCTTTTCAATTCAATTTATTTTATTTGCTATATATGGATTATAATGAATATGTCATGTTAATTAAGACATTTTAATTTTAATAGGGTGAACAATTCTACTCAGATTATTCTGTTTTGTTGTCTGGGTTAATTGGAAAGAAGATGGTCTTCATGATTGATGTTGAGCCTGTGATGGAACATGCTTTGTGCCCTGCATATAATGTATATAGGACGTGTGATGATGATCTAATTAAGCTGTTTACAATTTTTGATGCACGTGCTGCTAGGGTATATTAATCATTTGATATGTTATTTGACCAGATTGGATTATTCATTATATTAAACACTTACTTATTATGCCATTTTTTATGAAATGGTTAGAAACATGCTGCTGCCTTTTCTGATGTGGGCTCATCTTCAAATCTGAATTCAATTGCTTCTCTTCCAGTGATTGATAATGTGAGTATTTATTTACAAGATTATATTTTTTATTTTGTTTATGTAAATATAATATTCCTATAATTTTTAATATTGTTGAACGTGTCAATGACAATTATTATTCTAATGTATGTATTTGTAGTTATTATTTATAGTAATTATATGTTATTTGTTATTTAATCTGCATGATAGGTTGTGAAAATTATTTGCAAACAAAGAGTAACTGCCACATATTCTTATGCCCCAACAATCGTGAAGGAGAAACTAGAAGAAGCATTCACTCTTTGTGTTGAAAATAGATTCAGTGATGATGAAGATGACAATGCTGAGCAGCTCATGGGATCTAATTAATTGTTGTTGAAATTCTGTTGGATTTGCAAAAGACTTTTATGATCAAACTTTTTGTTGTTTAAAGAAAAACACAAACATTTGGTAATGTTGATTGTATGTTTAACCCCGTTGGATTTTTATTACAAGTTATATTTTGTGGTAATGTTGGTAAGTGTTCTTGAATGCTTTAATCATGGTAAATTAGTTCTTAAATTTTATTATACAAATAATATTTTACATATTATTTGAATTGCATGTTAAATTATAAGATAAGTTATTTTAAAGGGTGTATGTTTGTGTTTGTTATTCATCTTTATTGTGTTTAGTTTGGTTTGATATCTTTTTATATTAATGATATATTTTTTGGTTGTATTTGTCATAATATTAATCAAGTAAATTAATTTGAATATTTTTCTTTCAAATTTAACAATATTATGTTTTATTTTAGTATACTTAATAGTAGTCATATTTATTAAATATTTTTCAGAACAAAATATGTTTATATGATACGATTTACTATATTAAATTCATCTATTTCTACGTTTATCAAATTTTGTATGTTGTTAACTTTTTAAAAAAATATATAACAACAATGTATTGTGTTTGTTTAACTTTAAATATTTTTTCTTACCTTTATAGAAAAATATTTGAAATATATCAAAAACTTTTTTAATCATTCAAATTAATTAAGTAATTTCAATTTTTGAATCACTTTTTTTAATATCATGTAATCCCTATATTTGTAAGTATGAAATTAATATCATTTTTCCTTTTGAAATATAAGATTATTCTAATATTAATTAATATCAATTAAATGGATAACATGTCAAATTGAGTATGATAATATAAGAAACAAAATTTCACTCAATTTATAAATTTTATAATATAATGTATATTAATTTATTCTTTTCCAAAATTATGCACTTAATATATAAATAATACATTGCATAATTAAAATATTTAATTTATATCATTTTATTGTATTTTAAGTCATAAGACCAACGAAAAATTGCATATTTACACAAGAAATTTATATGTGAGCTATATATAAAATATTGAACCCGTCTAAACATATTCATTATTTTCATAAGTGATATTAAGATATATAGTAGATAAAGAAATTGCAAAAAAGTGAAATTTTTTTATTAAATTAAATAGTATATATACATGTTTTCATCTAATATCATCACTGCTTTGTATTTGTTTATCAAGTTTGAACATAATTTTGTTTATTAAGTTTGAACATAATCATAGTGTATTAACTTTAATAGCATGACTAATTTGTGTTTGGTTAATAATTTTAAACAATATTAAATAACACACTTAAAAATATTTACCTTTTATTTTTTAACATTTTTTTTATCAAAATGTATTCTTGCGTTATGTCTTTTATAAGTTCTTATAACGCGATATAAAATATTTATATACCTTTATTTATAATATTATATATTTGTACTTCCTTGGCAACTAGGGAAGGCAATTTTACCCGACCCCTTGGGTATCTGGGGATTTTACCTGTGACGGGAGGCTTTGTTGGTATCTGCTAAGTACCCGCGGCGATGGGGGCGGGTACCCATGAGTAAATTGGGGCGGGGACAGGGGCAGGGAGTGAGGTGCCCGCCCCATGGGTATCCGTGAAATACCCGCCACATGTGAATTTACTTAAATGTCCTTAACTATATATATATATATATGCACTAAAAAACCCTAATCTCACACACATTCTCTCACTCAAACACTCGATCACTCTCATTTGTTTGCGCCTCCATCGACCCTGACACACTCACCCTTCACTCCTTTAGATTTCTTGGCTCTTGCTGGCTGCTGCTCGGCCCCGACAACTCGGCGAAGAACGGCAAGCTTTGGTTTTATCTAGGCGACGGCCGACGGCGTACTCCTCTTCTCACGTGGTGACGCCGCTGTGGTCTTCTCTCTCCGTGACGAACGGGCGACGGCGTTGTGCGCCTTTATCTCGGCAGCAGCGCTTTTCTTCTTTGGTGATGGACGACGCTCTCCTCTATCTCGGCGACGGCGTTCTTCTCTTCCTCGGCGACGGACGGTGCAGTCAGTGCGGTCCTCTTCTCGACGTGCTTCTCTTCTCGGCGGCGGTGTGGTTTTTTTCTCCGGCGTGCTTGTTTTCTGCTGCAACGGTGAGTTCCTATCTGTATGTATTAATCTGTTGATTATTTTTTTTGTTAATGTATTGATTAGGGATTATGTTAATCTGTATGTGAATCTCTCAATCTGTGCTCTTGTTAATCTGTTTTTTTTTTTGTTAATTTTCGGTTCTGTGAATCTGTTAATTAGGGTTCTGTGAATCTCTTAATTTTTTGTTTTGTGAATCTGTCAAAGAATTTATGCACTATGCTATGTGCTATTGTTTGCTATATAGCCTAATGAATCGTCCATCTATAAAACCATACTATTAGCCGGTAATTATTTGCTTTAAACAAACTCTTCATGTTACTATTTCATTAGCATGATTGTTTGGTATGTTTGTTTACGGAGTCTGTTTGTATATACTGCACTTAGATTTAGATGTTGGACATAAGGATTCTAAATTGTTAATTGTTAATGTTGTTGATTAAGAGAGGATGTGGACCTGTGTTCTGTGAAGCTAATTTATATATGTTTGTTTATGTTAATCTGGACTTATATATAATTATTTTCTAGGTTTTATCACGTCTTTTACTCTAGAAAACATGAATACATAAGAATCCTTCACAAGTGAGAGTGAAGCCCAGCATTTAATTGAAATTTGTTTAGTTTGATTGTATAATTATTTTAATTTTTAAAAAATTACATGTAAATCCATGGATATCTGGGGATATTCACATTCCCCGTGGGGATCCTCCCATGGATACCCGTCACAGATATGGGATGGGGGTGGGGGCGGGGAGCAAAATCATAAACGAGGGCGGGTAGCGGGAGAGGGGTACCCGCCCCATGGATACCCATTGCCATCCATAAGTAGAAGTGCAACTTCCACCTTCGGTGAAAGATCTTCTAGACCGCATCTACAACGGCCAAAACCAGCTTCCTCCATTTTCAAATGTTATGTGCAATGTAACGTCCCGATTCTTAGTACATCATGATCGTAGCTAATTACCGAGAGTTACTTTTTAGTGACTCAATCAATTTATCTATTTAGTTAATATGAGCCTGTCGTGGCGGTAAATAAGAAAAATCGGTAACAAATAATAAAGATAATAATTATTAGTATCATATGTATAAAGCAAACACATATATTATACATAAACATATATAGAGTCAAATATACATACAAA
>JASCZI010151437.1:11664-24377 GCA_036250425.1 Stylosanthes scabra
TTTTAATGATTCTAGGATATGGAATTCATAAGTAATTTAAGAAATACTGTTTTTCCAAATTCATACAAACCTATCCCTAATAATTTCTTTCATAATACTGCTCAAAATTGTATGTCCTTGAATGACCTCCATACCAAAACATAAATTGAAATTCATTCACCAAAACAGAGAAAGCATTGAAAAATTGAAATAATTTTCTCAAAAAGTCAACTACACTTGCCAACATAATATACAAGTTATGAAAAAGAAAAGAACAACTCTGAAGTCAAATGGTTAATTTATTATTATTATAGAATTCATGAAAATCCAACATCTGGTTAATTCGGTAATTGAGCCTATTTAATTCCACTTTCCACCATCTAAATTTTTTTTAGATCGTTTGGGAATCTCGACCCAAAAGATGGGAGCCGAGCACCTCCGCCTCCCCAAGGCAAAGCCCCCAAGGAGAAGAAAGTACTCGGAAGTATTACAACATCAAAACACAACTAACACACCAAAAACACAAATAACACAGCACGTCACCTAAAACCAAAACAACTCCAAACAAAGTCTCATCTCTAATAACTAGTATATTATTCCACTTGTAGGAGTTCCAATCCAATATGTGATCATATAAACCATCTGCTGTCAGTGCTTGAAGTCCTGAAGTCACTTGCATCAACAAATTCCACCTCGATGCCATCAAATATATTGGCAAGATTTGCTGTTTTATTCCTAATAACCTCCCATTCCAGAAAACATCTTTCACCCTTTTGGCCATCCCACAACTTTGATACTAACAATCAACACCACTACTCTCCTACCCACCGAGATTTGCTTCCTCAAGGATAAATTGTAGAGTCCTGTAAGCATGTTAACATTCCTCATTCTTGGATAAACCTCACACATGAAAGCCTCCAATATCCAAAATTAAGAAGGTACAGCACCACCAGACCCACTCTTTCAAAAAAAATGCTACCCCAGTTTGCTATTTATTTCTCTCTGCTAGTGGTTTCACAATTTTGCATTTCCAAATCCTCCAAATGACAGCAAAGAACAGATTACATCAGTTATATCTCATGACTCTACCCACTGCTTGTTCTAGCCAACCCTCAAACCACTCACTAAAATCTTATCCGGCTAACCCAGTGAACACTACCCCAATTCAGACATAAACACTACAATTTCAGGCAATTCTCCCAAAAGCACAATAGCACACCTTCACCATTCACAGCCTCCACATTTACCCATTGAAAATCAGCATTCCCCCATATTCTTTGTGACTAGCTACCTTTGTTTCTACCAGAAACACACTAATCTTGTTTTGCTACAATATCTCTTACTACACCCCCTTTGCCTCCCTCCTTATCCCACAACAATCCACAATAGAATAATCATAATAATTTTCCCTTACCTCCTTGAAGACCTTCTCTTTTCTTCTTCCTTCCTCGGGTCCTTTCACCATCTGAATTCCTCTAGTTCCCCTGTCCCACCCCATAATATATATCAAATGTCAAAATTTCACCACATTAATAATCATGAAATAGTTCAGTGAGGCAGTTCCATATTCATAAACTAAACTAAACTTAATTTATAGCATAAGAGTAATATTATAAGATCTGGAGCAACTTGAATTTTAATTAACTGTGAAATAGATAAAGGTGCCTCTATATAATGTAAGCTAAGGTGAGAGATTTATTAGCTTACAACAAATCGTATGCGTTTGCTCAATAGGCCGGCCACGATGTAAAAGGCGGAAGTACGACAATGACAAATTGGCAGTAGTTGAATACATTAATCGATCGAAACGTTACATTTTCGGTCAGATGGTATTTCTAATGATATTTTTTCATGCAAAATATAGCGGCGTATTTTGTGATGGATTACTATATCGGACGATAATAATAGAGACAAGTTTTCTAAATTATATATTACTATGTGAATTCAAGCTCTATTTAAAGCCTACTATTAGTTAATGAGTTGTATTAACTATTATACATACGATAAAATTCAAATCCCGATATTTACTTAAATAAACCAGTGAGCTGAACACTATCATCTATTTAACAAATATTCTTTTTAATATCACCAATCTATTAACTGATTGTTGAAATATGGAAATAAAGGATGGTTCTCCAACAAAAACTTTATACATATAAAGCATTAGAAAACATTCTTGGAAGAGGGGTTAAGGAAAAAATTAACAAATCTTAAAGTCGTAGAACATGTACTGCTTGGTATAATAACTATAATAAGTACACATCAAACAAATCCATATGCCATTAATAAGAAGGAAAATAATTTTGATTATCTAGGGCTTAATATTGAAATTGTAAGCTCATTAGTGGTAGATAACTTTTCTTTGGTTGAATAAGTCTCTCCATCAATTAAGATCTTCTCAATTAAGAAATTAGGTTCTTTTGGCTCAGGCAAAGGATTCTGGTTACTCAACATCATAATAACGGTTGCCATATTAGGCCTTTCATTAGGGCGATGCTGCACACATAAAAGGCCTACATGAATGCACCTTAAGGCTTCATATAGAATGCACGAGTCTTCTATATAAGAATCTATTAATTGTATCGGATTTCCCTCTTTCCATAACCTCCATGCCTAAAAAAAAATTGAAATGATATACTTGTTACTTTTAGCATATATGACATTATAGTTATATAATAGAAAAACTTAAATGATTTTTACTCACTTACATGAGCAATAAGATTGTTGTTGTTGTCAAAATGAGATATTCCACTATTTTTCTTGCCACTTACTATCTCTAATAATAATATTCCAAAACTAAATACATCTGACTTGATAGAAAATATTCCATCAAATGCATATTCAGGTGCCATGTAACCGCTGAAAAAAAATGAAATGAATTTTTTTAAAGAAATTTTAAATTTAAATTTAATAAATATGTTACATATATAATTTTAATTCAATTAAAGATACTTACTATGTACCAACAACTTTGCTCGTATTTCCTTCGTTTTGATTGCTTCCACACAATCGCGCCAAGCCAAAATCTGAAATTTTTGGATTCATTTCATTGTCTAACAAAATATTGCTTGCTTTAAGATCTCGATGTATGATTCTTAATCTTGAGTCTTGGTGAAGATAAAGTAATCCTCGAGCAATTCCATTTATAATGAACAATCGTTTAGACCAATCTAATTGTTTGGCTTGTGTAGGATCTGTCAAATATAATTTGAGTAATGTTACTACTTACTACATACTGGAAATATTGTAGAAATTAAATTGGAAAACAAATTATATATATAATATTAGAGAAACTAACCGAAAAGAAAGAAATCTAAGCTTCTATTAGGCATGTATTCATATACGAGTAATTTCTCATCTTGTCGGATAGAGCAACCCAGCACTTTAACAAGATTTCGGTGTTGAAGTTTGGTGCATAATTTAACCTCATTCATAAACTCATTTAATCCTTGGTTTGATGTCCGTGAAAGTCTCTTAACAGCGATCTCTTGTTTATCTGGTAGTATTCCCTAAAACATGATATTAATATATGATATGAGAAAATCATATGGCTTTGAACATGGAAAAATGCTAACGTTGTTTTATGCCTCCCCTCTAGCTAGCATATATATATATATAAAATAATTACTAGTAATGATCACTAAACGTAATTATTGATCCATGTGGCATGCTTAATTTACCTTGTACACAGGACCAAAACCACCCTCACCAAGCTTGTTATTACTTGAGAAATCATTTGTTGCTTCCACTATTAAAGCAAAGTCAAGCAAGGGTACCTCAAAGTCTTCTATAATTTTATCATCGTTATTATGTTTTGTCCCTGTTTTCACACAACAAGCAAACAGATAAAATTTGCCTTTTGTGATAACATATAGGGTAGATATACAAAAGAGGAGTGCTACATGACCGGTAGAATTAATTTTTAGAATAGATCTATCTGTACACTTGTACATAACTGTACACACTATTTAGCAACACGGAAAAATGTAAATATTAGCACAAAAAAATTTATATTTTTATGCTAATATTTACATTTTTCTGTGTTGCGTGCCAAATAATATGTACAGATATGTACAATGGTGCATCTAGTATTATCCTAATTTTTATTATTAGTTAAGCACTTAACTAATTATCACATTTTTATTGGTTAATATAAGAAAAAGAAGTTTTTTTTTTTTGTTGACATAAAAAAAAGAAGTTGAAATATAATACCAAAGTGTATGTGCTGGTCAAAATTATTGGCCAATAAAAATAAAATTGATGGTCAAAATTATGGAAAGTGAAAAATAATTACTAGTATTTCTTTTATTAAATAAAATTTTCTAGAAGTTCCATCCAACGAAGTGCATTCATATATCAATTTTTTGTAACTTCCATTTATTTAATTTTACTGAATTTTCAAATTTTGTTGAGAAAACTTAAATTTAAATTTTAAAAGGGATATTTGTTAAGGGAATTTTTTTAATCAAAATATATAATATAGTTTATGAGATGTAAATAAACTAAAAGATAATATTTTAGTAACTGATGGAAACTTTTTCATGTATAAATTCATAAAATCACAATTTTTCAAGCAAAACAAAAATTAAGAATTGAATTTTTGGATGTTTTGATTTTTTAAATATTTAATTTGGATCCAAACAAAGAATACAGATCCATTGTTTATATTTGTGTTTTGAAGTTATTAAAAAACTTAGAATTAAAAAATGTAAACGAGTTAATGTCCAAAAATAAAAAACTGTAAATGAGTGGAGATCCGTTGAAAGCGTATTTATGTAGTAATTTGCTAAAAATACACTTGGTTGGAACTTCTAGCAAATTCATAGAGGGTAATGTTCTTGGTACATTTATTTTGGTCAACTAAATTGAATAAAATTATTTATTTTTACAATTAATTTTGGTGTACACCTTTTTTTGGTGTACACCTCCAATCAAGTCCTAAACGAATATATTTTTACTACTAAAACGAACATGTTTTTTAAAGCAAACGAATAGGTTTTTAACGTGTTCATGTCAACTATAAAATATGTTCGTTGTATATATAGGTTTCTGTTCGTGCACGAACAGAATTTTACTACTAAAACGAACAGATTTTTAAAAGTAAACGAACAGATTTTAAAATATGTTCGTGTCAACTATGAAAACATGTTCGTTGTATATATAAAAATCTGTTCGTTTGAGACTTGGTTGGAGGTGTACACCAAAAAGAAGTGTACATGTAGCATTACCGTTATTTTTATGTTAAATAAAAAATTATTTTAACATCAAGTAATACAAAAAATAGCAACGAAATAAATTTTTATTTAATATCAAAATAGTCTTCCCTATTTAATATAAAATAAATAACTTTGTTGGATTTAATTACGTCTAAAGTTATTAATTCATATAATCAAGAGTAATTTTGTGATTATTTCTAAAATTACGACTATGTAATTAATTGTTTTAAAAATGTACATAAAAACACTCAGTAAAGCATTTTAGGAAATAGAAACACGCAACGCAAGGCCTTTTTTAATATTTATATAGTGTTATCGCGAAAAATTTTGCCATAGGCCAAATTTGTTTCTTCTTGTGATA
Organism: Stylosanthes scabra; assembly: GCA_036250425.1. NCBI lineage: Eukaryota > Viridiplantae > Streptophyta > Magnoliopsida > Fabales > Fabaceae > Stylosanthes > Stylosanthes scabra. The sequence goes on from JASCZI010151437.1 coordinate 17,221, forward strand.
TCTGAAAGGAAACAATACAATATAATTATGGAAATCAAATCCAACATGATAAGAAGGTTACCTTTCATTTTTAATTTGCGAACACAGCACATGATTGTAGAAATCATAAGCACCAATGCAACAGTGCTTGTGATCACACTAATCTTTACCTTTGAACCAACTTTTCCACCTTGAATTATTTATGTATGCAAAAAAATATGAATTAGTCAATATAAGTTCGTTACACGCGCCAAGCTAAGTAATTCGCTCTTAATACAAAAAAGATCATGCAGTGTTCAACCTAAAAATAAAAAAACAAATAGATAAAAAATGACAATAAATTTCTTTGTAAAATGTGGATTCTTTTTTCACCAAGCACAAAGCATAAACTATATGATTCCTCAAAATGATAGAATAATGAATAATTGGAAAGAATAATGTTATATGCATGGTTTTTGTGTATTTGTGCACTAATATAAAAAATAATTGATAATATGTATGTGAAAAAGAAAATTAAAAAAAATTGTCTTTTCTGAAATAAAAAAAAGTTTTAAAAAGATGTATAATACAAGGAGATGAAGGATATTTACAATATTTAATATTTAATATAAATATTAATATTAGTAATATTAATTAATAACTGCTATTAACCGTTTGCATCAACGGGAAAGACGGAAATACTTTATTCGTTGCAATGTTTGGTAATTTTGACTAATGGTCACGTCCTTTAGTATGCATACCGTTTTTTTTTTAAACAAAGGCAGTTGTATTTTATTTCACTGAATAAAAAATAAATACATATGAGTTGGATCCAACTTGGATAACCAAAAGTAAGAGAAAATGGGATCTCTACAGGAATTAAAATGTAAATATCAAATAAACTTAAAGAGAAAGATACTAACAAACAAAGAAATGTGATATCTTTGAAACTGAAGGTTGATCTCAACGACGGAAGCAAAAATCATTTAAAGAAAATGCGACTTCGAAGATATGTTGGCGCAGTGGATACTATAGTGGCTTAAAAAATAATCATTAGTATGCATACCGTTAATAATTGAACAATTGCATATGTTCATGAAAAATCACAATTCCTTAAGAGTTGTGAATATTCAGGATACTTGTGGTCATGAACGTGACTTTTAAGTTAATGTTTTGATGCAATATATATATATCTCTTAATGGTCCACGTTTGCTATGTGCTAATACAATAACTAAGTGTGCTATTAAAATTACTTGTTCAAGAGAATGAAATTTCTTATTATTACTAAATAAGAAATTCATAGGTTTCATTATATCTTGGGAGAGTATTGTCATCAACCCTATAACAACTTTGTGTGGGAACAAATATCTCTCTAAAGATAGCAATCTAATCGTGCCTTGAAACATTCACAAATTATTATTTTGTCATCTTCTATACACAAAATACCCAACAATCTTAGAGAGAAATTTCTTGAACATGGCTCAAGATCAAAACACTGCTTTCAAGGTCATGAATCAAGAATTTGTCAAGTTGAATCGCTTTGATGGAACGAACTTCAACCGTTGGAAGAACAAAATGATGTTCCTTCTTTCGGTTCTCAATCTTGCATATGTACTCGATCCAAAAACTACACCAATTGCCGATGCTGCTGAAAATGCCACGAAGGAAGAGAAGGAAAAGATTGTTGAATTGAAGAAGAAACGTGATGATGACACTTTTGCATGTCGAGGCCACATTCTCAACACTTTATCCGATCGACTCTATGACCTCTACATGTCAATTCAGTCACCATTGAAAATTTGGAAGTCTTTAGAAGAAAAATACAACACCGAGCGACAAGGAACAGATAAGTTCATTATGCTTAAGTACTTTGAATTTATGATGGTTGATACTATGCCTGTTATGGATCAAATTTGTGAATTCCAAATCCTTGTTAGTAGTCTTCGTGATCCACAAGTTGTGGTTCCTGAATCATTACAAGTTGGAGCAATTATTTTAAAATTGTCTTCATTTTGGAATGGTTATAGAAAGAAAATATTACATCTTGCTGAGGACAATTTGATTTTGAATAAATTTGTCTTCACCAACAATCAAATTTTTTACAATTTATTTAAGTATTGATAAATCACAATCATGTTGATGAAGACAAAACCAACAATAACTTTGATAAACTGAAATAAATTTTTACAATTATTTAGTACCTTTTAGCTCTTCACATTTTCTATATTGAGCATATAGTTCTATATTCTATTACTTCTTTTTTTTTCAATTACAAATTTTAATTTAAGTATTCAATAATTTATGTATTAATTTATTTTGTTTTATTATTATCTTCATGATTTCGTGCATTTTATCTTATTTTTATTTTATTAATTTTTATTATTTTATTTTGTTTTCATTTTTATTTTTAAATATATTGTTCATGTGATTATATATATATTATTGTACACACTGCTTATCAACACGAAAAAATATAAACATTAGTATAGAAATAAAAATTTTTCTGTTATGTGCTAATGATCATTAATATTTTTTTGTGTTACTAAACGGTGTATACAAATGTATTGTATATAAATAAATTAATTCTATATATATTATGATTATGATATTTTTATTCTAATAATTAATATATCTTTTTAATATATTCTTTTATAGTAATATATTATTATTCCCCACAACATAAATTATCTCGATCCGTAAATGTAACATACCTGTTTGAGAAACTGGTTGTCTAACATAGAGATCTTGTCCACCATTTTGGATCTGTCTCAAATCTAACAAATCACCAAACCAAATGGCACATCCACTACCTTCTCCTCTGATGTCTGAATTCGCAAAAGCCGTACACGAACAATTCTCAAAGCATTTAGCCCTGCAATCCTCAAGCGTCATGCTCTCATTCAACCATGACCTTGTTGTGTCCGGCACCTTCATGTTACTAAATTTCACAAAACCATCTTTCCCATTCTCCCTGCAACTCCAATTCCCGCTCCGAACGCACCCCTGGCTCCAATCCATCACGTTCCAACTCTCTGGCGATTTCGCCTTAAAACCATCTAAACATCTACACACAGGGGACTGATTAACGACACACATCCCGAACGCTCCGCAAAGATTGTAGTCATCACAGTAATCCCCAGGCAAAGAGTTAGAAGATCTCCATGATTCAGAGTCTTTGTCCCATGTCCACCTTTGCTGAGCATAAATCGTTTGGTTCAACACGATCCTCGAAATCACTGACTTATCATTGATGAAATAAGCAGTGTACAGTTCGTTCTTGTTAAACACATATGTGTAGTTGATAATTAGATTATATTTCAACGATGGCGAACCGCTAAATTCGATTCCATCAAATGGTCCAATTCTATAGTACTTTTTAGATCCCTTCCATGTCATGGTTTCCGGATTATTGTTTGGTTCCATGCCAGATGTGTAGTCTCCAGGAGACGGATCATCCCAATTTCTCCAAGCAGTTAGACGGCGGTTAAGGCCGGTCCGAAAGTCCCACCCGAGCTTCATCCCTGGTAGGAATGTGTCCGATGGATAATCAAAACTCTGCCAGAAGTAATTTTCAGGATTTTTGTCTTTCTCATCCCTTACTACCTGTTAGAAAGAATGAGAGTATAATAGAGAAAGATTTGTGTGTATTAGAATTGTATGTTGCATGATATAATGTATAAGGTATTTACACGAGAATTAGAATAAACACAAATATGATAATTGATATTAATAAATACTAATTGATAGTTAATATATTCCAACACTACCAAGTTGCCGGTGTCCAAGAGCTGCGCCACGGGAGTAAACGAGATTTTGGTAGTCGTTGCGTTCGTTGACCAGAGAACTGCGTTGTTTCCGTTGAGAAGGAGGAGTTGTCCGTCTTTGGTAATGGACAAAACAGAGGAGTTGTCGTTGATTGGGTTGTCGCGGTTGGCAACCCAAACAACGGTTCTGATTGGAACATTTTTGTACCATATTCCTATGTAGCGGTTTGCAGAGTTATTAGTACTACTGCCGGGAGTGAAGAATCCCAATTCAAAGGATCCACCCTCTGAAACCAAGGTTTCGCCATCTTGAAGCGACTGAGACTGTGTAATAGTATCAGCTGTTGCATTGGAGGCTTTATTAAGGAAGAAAAGCATGGAAAGAACAATTGTTAATGGAGGAAGAATGGCCATTTTATGTTTCATTAATGTGGCTCAGTTGGTGTTATATAAATTTTCAAGATCGTAATACAAGTGTGTTGCCAAATCCAACAGAAGAAATAATAATCTATAGAATGAAGACGATTGAAGTTTAGAAATCTTAGTGAAGACGCTTGAAGTTTGAGTCAAACTCGTAAACTTAAAATATATATAGGCACCTCCTCTCTGTTTTCATTGGACTTTTTTTTTTCTTTTTCTTTTCCCAACTCTGTTTCTAGAATCTAGTTACGATCCACTTATCCCATTCTCTTTATTTCATTCTTTTACTTTTATTTTTGTCTAAAAAAAATCAATGATAATTGACTAACAACCGTTTAATTTATACACAATTGCTTAAATTACAATGCGAGTCTTATAATTTTATCAAATTTTCCAAGAATAATTTTATTTGAACATTAAAATCAACTATAAGTGTATAATAGAAAAACTTTCTTAAATAAAATATTTAAAAGTTTTATTTCCAAAAAGAAATTAAAAAGGCTTTATTTACTTGAATGCAACTTTTTTTTTTGTCTTTGAAGCAAGTTCGCCGCATATAACGACGGTTTTGGACAAAAAAGCAAGTTAGTAGCTACTTAGGGCGAACTAGGGTAGATTTCAGCCGAAGTTGCATGATGTTCGCCATAGCATGCGGCGAACTTGGTGGCAGGATGAAGCTAGCTGCAACTTGCGGCGAACTTGGTGCCAGCTACGTCCTATAAATAAAACCCCAACCCCGCACCCAAAACCAACCCAAACCCACAAACCTTCTTCCCTTACTAACTTCTCACTCCCTATCCCTTTTTCTTTCTTCACTCACACATGTTTTATTTTTATTTTTACGTTATACATAGGTTCTAGAATATTAGTTTCCATTCATTACGATGGTCAAATAATAAAATACCCCGAGGGAAACGATGTCTTTAGTTGTGATCAGCCAACCTTTGTTTGTTGGCCACACAAAGAAATGGGTTTGGAACAACTGAAAGCTTTTATTTTTCGCTCTATTGGAGACCAAAGAAGACGAGTGCAGAAAGTATACTACAGATTTCCACACGAAGTGGATAGAATCTTTCATTTTAAAAGGTACGGGTGTTTTTAGTTAAGTTTTGCAATTATTTATGAATAAATATAATATAATAATAGTATAATCCTTTGATTCAACAGATTTCGTTTACGCTACGACGACGATGTTGCACGTATCCGAGACTAGCACATACATTTAGGAACAATTCCTTTATTAGAGCTATATGCTATTTTGATCGATGAGGGAAATAGCTTGGAGGCTGACTCACAATCCGGTGGGGAGTTAGCAAAATATTCGGAGGCTGATGGTAGATCTTAACAGGCTGCCAGAGGGTAGCAGCGAAGGTTCCATTCCAGATTCAAATATACCAATGGCAGAGATTTTGGATAGTCACGATGAATCTGTTGTCGGAGATCCTGTCACACATGATTATCAACTCAATCATGATTCTGATAATGACCAAGAAGATAACGAGCCGGTAGTTGTTCCGCAAGGTGAGGAAGATGACGAAGAAGAAGAAGATGAAGTAGAGGAGCAAGGAGTAAACTACTTCCAATGGACGCAGCCCGCATATGCACAGCCTGAGATGACTCGACAATATGATCATCCAGCACACTTCCTGTCGCTGAACCTTGATGCGATGAACCTAGGGTCTTATGGCTTTCAGGGAGGACCCGATGATGATCCAGTCGATGAGTTTGAGGTAGGCCAACAATTTGATGACAAGGAAGCAGTGTTGATGGCTGTGAAGACGTATAGCATCAGAAGAGCTGTTGAGTATAAGATCCTAGAGAGCGACAGGCTGAAGAACGCTGTGCAGTGCGCCAATTTTGGACAAGTGTGCCAGTGGGCCCTTCGCGTAACATATCGCAGAAGACAAGAGAAATGGGAGGTAAGGAGATACAACGGCCTGCATTCTTGTATGCACTCATCTGCCAGGCAAGACCACCGCCGGTTGGACTCAAAGGTTATAGCAGATGTGATATTTTCGATGGTCCAATCGGATCCGAGCATCAGCATTAGAGTGTTACAGGGTTTAGTGGAGACATACTTTGGGTATAAAGCGTCGTACAAGAAAGTGTGGCTGGGAAAGCAGGGCGTCATTGCTAAGATCTATGGTGACTGGGAGGAGTCGTACAATGCACTGCCAAGGTGGCTTTTTGCCATGCAAATGTACTTACCTGGTATGTGTAATTTACTTTATGTTGATATGAAGTTCGTTGCAACGTTTAATCTTGTCAGCGTATATAGTTTTTACTGTATAAGTGATGATAAATATCTTTTACATAGGTACGTGGGTATAGCTAGTGACCCAGGAATACCGTGGAGATCCCAATGCTCGCATGTTCCAGAGAGTTTTTTGGACCATTCGGCCATGTGTTGAGGCTTTCAAGTATTGTAAGCCCTTGATCTCCATAGACGGCACGCACTTGTATGGTAAATATGGGGGAACTCTGTTGATGGCAATTGCATAGGATGAGAATTCAAATATTTTGCCAATCGCTTTTGCTGTGGTCGAGGGGGAAACAAAGGAGGCTTGGTCATTTTTCATGACACATCTCCGAGAGCAGGTGACGCCTCAACCTGGTATACTTGTTATTTCTGATCGTCATAAGTCGGTCGACGCAACATTGAATGATGAGAGTGGAGGTTGGTGCCCACCGGCAGCATTTCACGTGTTCTGTATAAGACACATTGCAGCCAATTCCATGACACATTTCAGGAACAAACAACTTAAGAAAGTGCTGATTAATGCTGCGTATGCAAAATCGAACAGGGAGTTCGCTCACTATTATGGTCGGTTGACAGGACAAAATCCGGCAATCAAGGCTTTCGTTGATGGCATCCCGCTTGTTAAGTGGGCCCAGTATGCTGATGATAGCCGAAGGTATGGACACATGACCACAAACATCTCTGAGTGCATCAATGCGGTGATGAAGGCCACTCGTAACTTGCCTATTACAGCGTTAGTGAAGTCAACGTATTA
>JASCZI010151438.1:10727-24966 GCA_036250425.1 Stylosanthes scabra
TCCTGTCTCCGCCCCGTATAATAAACAAGCAAGATACTTGTCCCAAAATGCCCTCCATATCTATATCTGGGTAAATATTTGTGAATAGTCGTTACGGTAGTAAAATTTTTATCTCAATGTTAAAAAACATTTTTGTTATATATAGTGAGTGCTTCCTCATAAAAGTCCTTAATTCTTTATTAACGATATCAAAATCTCAAACTGATTACAGTTAAATATATTAAAAACTTTTATCATTTATACACACCTAATTATTTCACATGCGTTATGATGTAGCTTTACAATATTAATTATATAATAATACCATCCGTTAGTTTGCCACAAAAGCATAAAGCATCTGTTTATCTGTAACATTTGGCCTTTTTCTCAATTTAAAAACGGTACTAGTGATTATCTCAAATGCCTGCCTATTCTATTTTATTTTACTAAGTAATTTCAAGTGCGTGACTTGTTCCCACTTTCCCTTCTGCTTACCTAAGAGGGCTGCTTTCAAAGTTGGCAATGACTTAGATCCATGACTTAAGATTATGTTGCCACGTCATTCTAAACAAAGTGCCATGCCAATGGCATCAATATTATTACAAACAAACAATTAAAGATGCTACACGTTTTGTTATGATATCATATTCGTTCTTAGGGTTCTTTTAATTAGTTAATTAATTAATTAATTGGTTTCTCCTATGTATAATAAGCACATATTCTCTCACACTAAGATAAACATGTTGCACGTCCATTTCCTAAATAACAACCTTGGTTTAGTGTGTTTAATAATAATTGTTCGTTGGACTCGATTATCTCATTAGGTTGATGGCATCATCCATTCTTCTTTTATTTTATATTCTTATTTAGTATATTTTTCTAATGGGGTGTCCTTTTTCTTTTCATTGGTTCAAATAGGATAGAAGGATTTATTTCATCAAACTTTTTATTAACACCACTTTTTTTTTCTCCCCTTTTTTTATTATTAACCTTTGGAGTTGTGTCATCAATTTGTTGCACATAAAAAAGAACTCTCACATTTTGGAGATGTGTAACACGATTTGGTAGTGAGATCATCTATTTACACATCACCCATATCTTATTTTGTGGGCTCAGTATCATCCAGTTACTTAATTTATTAAACTAAAAATTCTAAATACAATGAGGGCGGCTTATATATAGTGATGATATTATGATAATAATACTTTCGGCTTGCTTCTCAAATTTATTAGTTTAATTTATACCTTAGCATAATCTTTTTATCTTCTGATCTTAAGAAAAATTAAGAATAATGAAAACTCAATTATATGATGCCTAGCTACAAGTTTTCTAAAAAAGTATATTTTCAACCACTGTTTGCCAAATTTTGTTCCTAAGATTGAAAAAATGGAAAACACATAAATTTATGAAACTAAAGACAAAAAATTGTGAAAGTGAATACAAAGTGATTATATGGACAAAATTAAAAAGAAAACACAAATAAAATTCTTAGCTGTGAGAAATACTGAATATTTTTACTACACACAAACACATAAATTTCTTTTTTTACTGCTAATTTCTTTTTTTTTTTTTTTTTGGTTGCTTTTGCTTCTTCCCTTCTTTGTTATGCATTTTTTTTTCTTCTCATTTTCTTGTTTTTTTTTTTTTTCTTCTATTGGGAGAAACAAAAGAAAATAAGAGAAGAAGACGGATAAAGTGTGTAGAACAAAGAAGAATGTGTACATAAATATGCATATATCATGACTTAATTACATTTTTTTTTGCGATAAGATTACTTAATTAGACTTGACTACTAAAAATATTCAAATATTTTATGACCAAGCATGTTTGTTGATATCTTTCGTTAACTAGCTAATTGTTGGCTGGAATATCCGATTGTTACATTGTATCCATTTTTAACATTTTCAACTACTATGTATATATATTAAAACATCAATTATATGAAGAATATATAATAATTAAAACGAATATATAATAATGAAGAATATATATATAATTAATAACCAGAGATTGCATTATAATTAAATTTGTACATTTAGCTTCGATACTTTATATTTGATATGGCTGATGATTGTAAAATCTTTATGTGTTTATTTTATCAATAATTATGAGAAATGCTAGTACATCAGCATTTCGCGAACTAAGTTCAAACAAATTAATCTTAATTCAATAAAAACCATACATATTAATTAAAAAAAGGAAAATCACCAAAAATACTTACATTAGTTGAAAAAGAAAAGCAGGAGAAGGATAAGACTAATAAAAAAAAAAGAAACACTTTGTTTAACTAAATAGGCAAAAATGTTTCTGCATCTGACATTTTTACTAATTAAATAAACTTTTTTTTGGTGTCTCTAATTAAATAAACTTGATATTTGTTTGTTATTTAATTAGATTCTTAGTTATCCAAGCTATTGAAGATCTTAGATGATAATGTAAAAATTATTTAGCGTTAAGCGGATAAAGCACGGATCAATGTTACCACCACAATCCACATAACCAAATTAAGTGCAAGCTATTGGACAAATTAAATCATGATATATCCTAGAACCTTTTCAGATTTCCATCATCATTACTTGAAAGTTTATTGAAATGATTTTTTTTTCTTTTTCAAATGACACATTGACACAGCATTATATATACTTTTTCTTTAAAAAGAAAATTCTTAATGTTTAGGTTTCAAAAAATTATTTAGAGAGATAAAATTTGGCAATTAAATATTTAATTTCTATTCGTTTTTGCAATCTTGTGGAACTTTCTCCTGCGTCATCTGCACGCATTTTGTTATTATAATAATTTAGCTTTATTTATTTTTTCGTTACTATTTTTGTATGTTTCTTAATAATTCTTATCTTCCAACGGGGTGTGCGCTTTTCCTTTTATTCGTTCACACGACGCAAACAAAACTACAAAAAGGTTTAGTTAAAAGAGGAATATATAAATTGATAATTTTCTTTTTTCATATATCGTACTTTTTAGGAGGGGAAAAAATAAATAAATAAATTCTAAATCGATTTTGATGCTAATCATAAAGCCTTTTTAGATCTTTAATTTGACGGTTGCTAGATACCCTTACCGACGTGGAATATGGCCCATCTTTTTTTTTTCTTCTTTGTTTTCTGGTCAAACCACGTGAGAGTATTAGCTATACAACTCACTACTTACAATACTTGCATAATCATCATTTTAATAATTATATTCTTAACATAAATTAATACTCACTTGACGGTTGATGATGATGATGAATTAAACTAATTTAGTTAAGATAATTCAACGAGATAGGCATATAGGGCAAGTGTAATAAATAACAAATATATAGTGGCAATATTGTTATTTTGTCATATTGCATTTCATAATTTTTTTATTATGTTATTGTAATTTATTTTTGGATTATTTTAATTATTTTATCATGTTAAATTTAATTATTTTAGTAACTAACCATTTAAATAAAAATATGTGAATAAATATATATAATAGTCACTTCATACTTTCGTAATAATATTATCCTTATAGGGAGAAAGTGTATTTAAATTTACAAAACGCATGAGGTTGATTTAGCATGAATTAACTAGGATAAGTGTATACGTACTTATGCATATTAATTAATAAATTACATAATTTTTTTTTCAATAATTCTATTTGCACATTCAAGTCAGCCACCAAAATCAGCCATCAATGTATAATACACATTGAAATATAAAATACACACTAAAAATAAGTTAAACTATACATATATTTTGTATTTCAATACGCATTGTACATCGATGACTAATTTAATGATTAATTTTAATATATACCTAGAATAACTTTTTTTTTATTATTATTATTTATAAAAGTTCACTAGTAGTAGGTCCAAAAGGGCGGGTGGCTTCTCTTTGACGGAATTATATGGAACAGATATCTAGAATCACAAGGAATAGATTTAAGGAAAAGTTAAGAATGATATTTGTAAATTACTGACAATTATTTTTGTTAATTAGTTTGGATATATATGGCAAGGGATTAAATATTAACAGTTCAACACCTCCATTAATTAAAATTTTAAAACGTGATTATTAGTGTAATGTTTCTATTTTGAAATTTAAGTATTTATTTTTTTACTTTTAATTTTTGAGATAATGTAGTCACCAAAAAGATAAGTCACCCAATTTTCTTTTTTTTTTTGAGATAATGTTAATTATTCTTAAATAAATACCCTTAATTTATTTATGATAATTAAATGACTATATATCATCTAGTATATACCAAAATCAAACTATAATATATATATATATATATATATATATATATATATATATATATTTTGTTTCTAAATTTATTTTAAATAAATTTAAATATTTATTATTATTATTATTATTTAAAGAAAAGCACATTTGCAATGAATGCAAAATGGCATATGCAAGAATCCTTAAAAGAGGGCGACAGAGAATTGCTTAAAGAAAGGTTTAATTATGTTGGAGAGCTACATGGGAAGATTCTATTTTTCAATTCCCATTCCAATTGGAGTAAGCCAATGAGCACAAAACTTACAGCTGTTGTAATGTGTGAATTCTTTTAATAAAGCATCCAATAATCCAATAATGTGTAACACACACCCCACACACACCCACTTGTCATGGTCACAAAATATCATATCATTGGCTTAGCTCATTGGCTATTATGCTTACCTACTAATTCTAGGGTCACCCTCTCACACACTCACATTACACATCACTCAACCATAGTTAGCTTTCTCCCAACCCTTAAATGTAATTGGTTGCTTTTGTTGACTAAGTAAAACTACTTATTCAGCATTCAAACCTCATTGTCGTCTCCAAAGTGGTAAAAATTGGATTGAACCAAATCTGTTCAACCAAAAAATCGATAAAACTAATTATCTGTTCGATTTAATTTTATTACCAGATTGCTCTTGTAATCTAAATCGTTAAGAACCGCTCAAACCGCACCTATCAATAAACCGCTAATACATGAAAGAAAAGGAAAAATAGTCTTCTTCTCAGAATATGTGCTTTCATTCAAATAGTTTTAGTATATATATAATAATATAATATGTATAAATTAATTAATAAAATGCTAAAATAATATCTTTTTTTTAAAAAATTATTAATTACAATATATTTTCTATTTTCATAATTATAATTACATAAAGAATATAATAAATATAAATTAATTGTTGAACTATTCAAGTTAAAAATAATAGTTAATTTAATAAAAAAATTAAAATTATTCTGAGAATAAAAACATAAAATTTTATATAATTATTTAATTGAAATTGAGTCATTAATTTGACCTATAATGTATTGGTTAAACCAATAATTCAATGATCCAATAAACTCCTATCGATTTGATTTTTACAACTATAGTCCATTCAATAGCTTACCTACAATTGATTTTTATATAAATTATTATACGTGATGATAAATATATTTAAAAATATAATTTAAACATAATTATTTTTACAGCAAATGAGATATGTGCATATTTTTTTGGGCAAATGACCTAAATAAAATGAATGGGTGAAAAAATGTTTGAAATCCCCTAAAAGAAGAAGCAGGAACAAATTGTCCTTTGCCATTTTTATGTAATCCATGGTAGGATAAAATGCATTACACTTTACACATAATCCGTTGCACCCTGCCATGGATTATTTGTGAATCACCTCACACATAATACGCTGCAGGCTAGCATGTATTACGTTAAAATAAGGTAATACATTTCAAGGTCCCACGTATTATATGCATATCTCAAATCTGTGGGATCCTCGTGGGTATTTGGGTTCAGGTTGGGTATAAATAGGTAGTGAGAGTCATTTGTGTTGTTAGAGTGTGTAGCAAGTGATGGATGGGCTAGAGGAGACTCATTTCTGGCACTCGTTCATCACAACGGAAAAACAAAGAAACGAACCGCAGAGGGTGTGAAATTTAAATGTGATTGTCCAACGAATGTGTTTATATTCGGTGGTACCTCGCTCGCGGACTTGCAAGCAAGTATTGAACGCAGGCTTGGTTTAGAGGCCAGGAAGAGAGTTAGTCACATTTTCTATAGAGTTGCTGTAGCGGTGGTGTCAAGTGGGGTCAAGTATGATTGCTTCAGCGTTGAGAGCGACGAAGATCTGCAGGTTCTGTTTCACTGTTGGCAGCAGTTCCCAGAGGTTCGGACGACCGAGTTATATGTTGAGATTGTTGATCTTGGGGCGAGTTTAGGGGGCTCGAATCCGCATCCACAGCAGTCCACATAGGGCCAACCCATTGTCTGCCGGATGTTGGTGGTCCGATAATGGCACCTGTTGCGTCTCTGTCATTTGATGTGAATCTACCACAAGGCAATGATGACAGGTGTGAGTTCGATGACAACCGTTCATTCGGAGAGCTTGCGATTGCGATCGCGATCGCGGTAGCACCTCAACCTCTGTCTCCACGCACGGGTCATGCAGATCCCGAGCCGTTGGACGAGGAAGCTTTGCGATGTGATGGTTCCGACGAGGAGCCGGTGATGATAGAGGGTGACAGCGATGAAGATGAGGGAACCATTCCTGTTTCACGGGAGGTTCCGAAGAGTTCTGGAACACAGCAGTACCCTCCTCATTTCTCCACTCTTAACTTGGAGGCCGGTTCTGCTGTTGGTCCAGCTGATGGAGGTTCCGGCACCTATATTCACGGTTCGATTGGTTCTAGTGTGGGTGAGAAGTTTCAGATAGGGCAGACATTTCAGAGCAAGGAGGAAGTTCTATTGGCGCTGAAGAATTATAGCATCCGTCGTGGGGTTGAGTACAAGGTTTTCAAGTCAGATCACGACAAGTATCATGGCAAGTGCAAGGAATTCGGGAATGGGTCTAACTGGTTGATTCAGGTGACAAACCGGCGCAGGAAGGGTCATTAGGAGGTGAGGAGGTATAATGGCCCCCACACTTGCTTGGCCACAGAAATTTCAAGCGATCACCTACAGCTTGACTATCATGTTATCTGTGACTTCATCTTTTTGTTGGTATGAGCAGATGCGGCAGTTACCATCAAGATCAAGGTACTCCGGCGTGCCACGGAGTCAAGCTATGGATTCATGCCGAGTTATAGAAAGGTTTGGAAGGCTAAGCAGAAGGTTGTTGCTCTCATTTACGGCGATTGGGAGGAGTCATATGATGAGCTGCCTCGGTGGGCCCTTGGGCTTCAATTAACTATGCCCGACAGTGTTGTGGAGATTCAGACTTCCCCTGTTAGGGTTGGGGATGCCGTTGACGAGTCTGTTGAGTATTTCCATCGGATGTTTTGGACCTTTCCCCTTGTGTTGAGGTCTTTAGCCACTGCAAGCCTCTGATCAGCATAGACGGGACCTATTTGTATGGGAAGTACAGAGAGCATCTACTGTTAGCGATTGCACAAGACGGGAACTCAAACATCCTACCTGTTGCCTTTGCGTTGGTTGAGGGGGAGAATGCAGAGTCGTGGAAGTTTTTTTTGTCACATCTCAGGCGGCACGTCACACCCCAGCCAGGCATATTAGTGTTGACTGATAGGCACAACGGTATCAAGGCAGCGTTGGAGGACCCTGAGGGAGGTTGGTTGCCTCCAGTTGCATATTGAGCATTTTGTGCACGACATGTCGCTGTGAATTTTGCGCAGAAATTCTCAAAGGCTGCAGATGCGAAGAGACTTCTCATGAATGCCGCGTATGCGATGAGTGAGGTTGATTTTGATTACTGGTTTGGGAGGCTTGCTGAAGTTGATCGGCGCATGTGCGAGTGGGCTGAACGTATGGAGTTAGAGCTTTGGGCCCAGTACATGGATAGTGGACAAAGATTTGGTCACATGACGACCAACATATCAGAATGTATAAATTCCGTGCTGAAGGGGACGCGTAATCTACCTGTTGCAGCCTTGGTCAAATCCACGTATGGCCGGTTAGCTGAGTTGTTTGTTCGCAGGGGACAGGAGGCCGAGGTACAGTTAGGTGCAGGGCAACATTTTTCTCAAACCCTCACAAGGGCAATGGAGAAGAATATGAGGGATTCCAGAAGCTTCGCTGTAACTCAGTTTGATCGACACAGTTCTGAGTTCGAGGTTACGCAGATTCGTCCGATCGGCGGTTTTTCGCTCGGTTCGTACCGCATTTCTCTTCGTGAGCGGAGGTGCGACTGTGGGAGCTTCCAGCGTTACATTACTCATGTATGCATGTCGTTGCATGTTGTGCACATACCCGCATTAACTGGGCCACTTACGTGCACGAAGTGTACAAGATGAGCGAGGTGTTTAGTGTATACAGGATGTCATTCACCCCGCCTATACCCGAGGTTTCTGGACACATAATGCCGGTCCAACTCTTATTCCGGACCCCAGGATGAGACGTGCAAGAAAAGGTCGTCCGAGGAGTGTCCGCATCAGGACAAACATGGATGAGGTAGATCCGAATCGGCCAAGGAGATGTGGACTATGCAAGCTGCCCGGCCACACCCGAAGAGCGTGTCCTCAGTGTGGATCGATGGCCGGGGACACTACGGGGTGATCTTTTAGTTCTTTAGGTTATCTAGCTTATTTGTTTTGATTTTAGTTGTTTATGTTATGACCTCATGTAATTGAATTTCGTATGAGTTTTTGTATTCGGCTCCTTTTAATTAATTTTATTTCTTCATGTTATCTAGCTTACTTGTTGTTGCTCACATATATGAAATGCATTTTAACATTCGTTCCGCGTTGCGATAAATTTAAGCGTCGTGATAACGTGAAAAGCTAACACAAGAAGCATAATTCGAGAGAATGAAAATCATCAGCAATAACACAACATGTCCAACTAATAAACATAAAAATACATAACATGTCCTACTAATAAAAAATAAAAATACATAACATGTCCAACTAATAAAAATAAAAATACATGAACATAACTACATGTGGCCCTTCGTACCACATCCCCTACGGCGAATGGCTCTGCGACCCCTGCGAGGCTCCGGATCATCGCAACCGGCTGTGCCTGATCATCCGCATCCATGCGGGGAGGGACATCAACGAATGCCGATGGTGGGGTACCACCAAGTGCGAACGAAAAGTCCCCAAACGGACCAGATGCAGGCTTATTACGATCCACTGGTGTGCGTGCATGTGCCTGACTCGAGGATCCCCCGAAGCACCCTGAGGTGACTCCTGTAAGCATCGAGCCAAGTCGGCATAGTAGGCGCCCTCAGCCCTGAATTGCTGCTCCAGGGAGGCGGGGCTAAGGGCACCCTCAAAAAAGGACTGCCCCGGGGATCCAAAGAACTGCTGGGTGTCATCCCCATAACCCTGTGTGCTCGCACCGGCGGTCTGTACCACGGCACTACCAGAAGACTCTCCTGCATGGAACCCTCCGTCACCCCCCTCCGGTCCTCCAGCTGCCTCGTCGCCCCCTTCGTCACGCCCCTGTCCTCCTCTGCCACCCCTACGACGGCGTCCGGTAGCTGCCTCAAGCATACGACGGACCCTCTGAGGCGCGACATCAACCTCCCCGTCCTCCTCCATGGCCCGGTTCACCCACTGCCAATCTCTAGCAATGGTCTGAGTGCCAACCCACATCCATCGCTCGAGACGCCGATTGTCCGGCACATCATCAACCTGCAGCATGGGCTCATGGGCAGTCGAAACCCTCTGACCAGCCTCAACGGGAACCTCTGTCATCCGCGCATCAACATGTGCCGCATCCACACACAGAAATCTCTTCCCTGCCAGAAACCACCAGCGAAGGTACAGCTCTGATGCCCCTGGGTCGTCAACCCTATGGATGACCAGCACACGCTCCACTCGGGCATCCCACATACCATGCCATGTCTGGTACGTATGGGGGAACCATCTGTCGCCTCCGCGACCATCCTTGCTATGGAGGAAGTCAATGTTTACGGGATGGCCTGGGATATCTTGGACACCACCGAACTGAGGAACTATACGGTTAGCCGGATGCCACTCTATGGTCCCAAAGTATATAAGGGGAACACAAGCGGTCCATAGCTGAGCGTGCCGCTGCTCGAATATCCCGGGGTGGGCAACAGCACCAACAGCGTGCACCATGTATGGCTCCCAGATAAACTGAAACAAATAGCAAGTATTATTAAGGCGTCAACTACATAATCACAAGATAGGTTAATCACAATCGTAAATGTACTGACCTCGGATGGCTATAGTCTGTCTAGCTGCACCCTAAACTGGGCTAGCCTCGGGTTCTTCTCATTCGAAGTCGGCAGGTACCTCGACCATCTGCGATTGTGTGCCACACACTATAAGGTAAATGCCATGTATAAATAAATTTATAAATCAATAACACTATCGAACATTACTAAGCTGATTAATACCTGGATGCTAGTGGCCATGAAAATTGCTCAAATCCATGCGGTCTGAACGTGGGGAAACGCCAGAAAATCCAACTCTGCAGTAACTGCAGCGGGCCTGACACCTGCACCATGTTGCGGTTGGCGCACCGACAAAGGTTACGGTATAGCCAACACAACGCTGCAGAACCCCAGCTGTATCTGCTCATGTCCTCCAGCCGAGCGAGGAAAGGCATCCATCGAAGGTGGACCCGTGCAGCTGTCTTGTCCCCAAAAAGCTTTGTGCTCAACAACATCACAATGTATGCCGTCACATGCCTAATCACCAGCTCTTCACTGGCATCTGGGGGTAGCTCCGCAAATGTCTCTGTAAACCAACTAAAGGTCACGGTCATCTTCTCAATGACTGCCTCGAGCGGGCGCTGTCCAAATAAATCCTCGAACCACTCCCATGCGGGCCTTCCAACGGCATGAACCTCGGAAACATAGATAGGCAACCGCTAACTGGCTCCCCGTCCACAGGAAGGCCAAGCTGATAGGCCACGTCCTGTAGAGTGATGGTGCACTCCCCCCAAGGCATGTGGAAACTATGTGTCTCAGGACGCTAGCACTCCACAAATGCGCTCACCAATGGTTCGTCCAACTTGAACCATTGCTGGTTAAGGCGCGCCAGTGGCAGCAACCCGGCAGTCTCCAAGTACGGCTCTATCCGTGGATCCAAATACATCTGATGTTGCTTACGCACACTGATGACACACCTAGCGGGCTGCACAAGGCCAGCAACAAGACATAATTTATTAAACATAACTGACATGCACAAAAAATTCATATTAAATTCTTATTCCATCTATCCATTCTACCCAAACTTAGTATTAACAAAAAATTGATTTGCAATTTAAAGTATTAAGTTTAATAAATTGATTCACAACTTAATATTAACAAAAGATTGATTTGCAATTTAAAATAAAAAATTAAAAATATTAAATTAACATGCTCAATAAAATCATATTATCTTGATTTAACATAAAAATTTGAAAAATATTAAATTGATTTACAATTTAATATAAAAAAATAAAAAATATTAACTTGATTTTCAATTTAAAATAAAAAATAAACATGCACAACAAAATCATATTAACTTCTAACTATTCTGGGCATTCTAACCCTACTTAATCTCTACAAACTAATCATATTAAATCCAAACTATTCTAGTAATTGTAACCCTACTTGATCTCTACAGAGAATCATATTAAATCCTAACTATTCTAGCCATTCTAACCTACTCAACTAGACCCTAGTTATGAAGTAAATAATGTAAATAAAGTAAAATTATACTAACCTCAACAGTGACGTTGTGAGATACATAGGAGATACGATCCAGGCGATACATCACCGATGCTGCTTCCGCTGCCGCCTCTTCCAGTTGCTGCTGGGTCATATCCATTGCCGCGAAGAACACTTGAATTCCAAACCACAATCTCAAATTCTCTCAATTTTTCGCTCAAACTAAATTTTTGGCAAATCACATATGGGGCTCAAGGGAGGTTGCCACGGATTTTAAATGCCTATTTATGCATAATCCATGGAAGGAAAGATGGTATTATGGCACATTGGTTCCCACATAATCCGTGGCAGCCATGCACGGTTTTTGTGATCATCAAACCTGTATAATCTGTGACTGTGCTGCACGGTTTTCGTTTTTCGAGGCAACAAATCTGTTGGTGAGTATCACGAATTATGTGTTTTTGGTAATACATCGGTGAGTGCCACGGATTATACAGAAGATTTTAGGGAAATTTGATCCCAATTTATCAAATAGGAGAATGTGAACATTTTTCTCTCCACATGTTTTATTTCGGTCATTTATCCTATTTTTTTGTTTTAATTGTAAGTGATGAAAGGTACAATGTGATATAATTTTTTTTTTTTTTTCAACAATGTTATCGTATATATATGGGTAAATATATATTTTTTTGGTATTAGGGTAAATATTACCATTGTTTTATTTATTTTAAAAGATTCCCCTCTACCTATTTATAATATACAGAAATTTTTTTTGTCATTTATTAATTATTATTATTGGAATATATTTTTGTCACTTAAAATTTTTTATATGTATTTTTATTCACCTGCAAATTTTTAGCGTGTATCTTTACCTTCTTAATCGTTTAAGTTTAAGCTATAGTATGTTGCAGTGGGGTCCAATGTACCCGACTTGCCACATAACTACTCCAGTTGGTTGAGAGGATTATGTTGTGTCTGCTATGAAAACTTTATACGAGGCAGGTTGGATGTGAGGATAATAATAATATTTGTATTTGTATATTATTTTATTTTAAAAAATATGGGGTTGCTTAATTGATTTTTTTCCCTAAAAAAAAATCTGATTTGGCAAATTTTTTTATTTTCGAAAAATATAGGTTTTTAAAAGTTATAGTCATCATGTTTGGCAAATAAAAATAAATGTGATTTTTAATAAACACAAGCTATAAACATTATATTTGATAATTTATTTTATATTTAAAATAACTTTAATAAATATAAATATAATAGAGAATAATAATAAATGTTGATATTCATTACTATATAAATTTTATTAAATTTTTAAATTTGAAAATATAAAATTTGACTTTTGAATGTAACTTATTAAATTTAATTTTTTGAAGATATTTTTTAAGAATTTGCAATCAAAATTCGCTGATGAGCTGTAGCTCATATGACATTTTTACTCATCTGTTGTAAAAGGTTTTAGATTTGAGCCTCTCCTTAGACATAAAAAAAATTAAAATAAAAGTGACTTTCAGCCACTGAAATCAACTACTAGTATATAATACACATTGAAATACATAATATATGTATACTTTAACTCATTTTTAGTGTGTATTTTGTATTTCAATGTATATTATATGCTAGTAGCTTATTTAGTGACTTATTTTGATATACACTTAACATCACTCGAGAATTGTACTTTTCATTATTGAAAAGTATAAGTACGTTATTAAACCAAATCTAAAAAGAAAATTGAAAATTGTGAATTGCTCAAGTGTGCTCCACTGTTTTAGGGAAATACAATTAGAAACCTTGATTTTTATTTTGTCTCTATTGAAGAATATTGAATTTTCCATGGCTTTAGACTTGGAATCCACAGATTATTGCACCTAATAATAATGGAGTCTCACTGTATTGGACTTGATCAAAGAGAACCAACATATCTCTGTCTTCGCCATTGACTATCGTGAAAACAACAACACTAGAACTTACATTTAATTATTTCAAGGTCAATTGTGGCATATAAGTTTTCCTGTTTTAATTAGTAAATATCACTTTGTGGAGAAATATACGTGGAAATTAAAATATCTTTGCAGTAGTTTTCCGAGTATATATAGAGGTTTTGTTTCAAGTTATGATGTACGGATACGGACACGGACACGGAACACGACACGCGACATGCTGATACATTAATTTCAATTTCTTATATGACACGGAGACACGACATATATATATAAAATATAATATATTTTTAACAAAATTACAATAATATTTTGATATTTTATTCATATTAAAATTTAAATTATTATCTTTAAATAATTTTAATATCTATTTTAATTATATAAAATATTTAAGATAATTTTTAATTTTAAGAAATGGTCATTAAACTAATTTTAAACTCATTTTATAAATATAAGTTAAAAATAAAGTTGGACACGCAGATACGTGATGATGTTTTGGAGTGTCAAGTATGTCCGAAAAGACATTTTTTTGCTTTTTTAAAAGACACGGATGGACACTTAAGACACGTGTGTCGGACGAGTGTCCGTAAGTGTCGTGTTCAAAACGTGTCCGACACGCGGACACGTCAATTTGCCGAAGTGTCCGTGCTTCATAGGTTTCAAGTAAATTTTAGATTTTTAGTCCTCATAGACACTCAGTTAGGTTTTTTTTTTTTTTTTTTTTTTTTTAAATATATGTTTTTAT
>JASCZI010151438.1:25068-42987 GCA_036250425.1 Stylosanthes scabra
AATCTTTTGTATTACAGATAGACAATTTTAGTGATTTTTTTTTTAAACTAAGGCATATTGGTATTAGTGACAAATAGTAACGAACAAAATCTGTTGCTATATAAAAATGATGTCGTTACAATTAGCACGCGGACTTTAAAACTAATCACTAATTTGTGACATAAAATAGCCATGGATTGTTTAATAGCATTCGTTGTTAACAAATAAATAGATAATGATATGTTTAACTAGCAACAGATTTTCCATCTATAATCAGACTTTAACATAAAAATATATTTCACGACAGAAAATATCCGTTGGTAATGACCAACAGAATCTTTTATTTTTAAATTACCCCTTCTGTCCACCTGATTGAATATAAAAAACTGTAATAATAATTTAAGGTGAGCTCTACGGTGTAGATTGCAACTTGTGTCTACACATGTAGACGACAGTTGGTGGCTGATGATAGGCTCTATTTGTGGGCCCACAACGTGGGAAAACGTGAACAAGTAATGCATTACAGGAGAATGGGTTTGCTTTTGTCTTGTAACGGAATGATTAGCTAAGTTTTTTTTTTTTTTTTGGTATTAAAACGGGGCCGGAGCCCAAAAGATGATTACACAGAAATTAAACGAGGCAACGAAGCCCCTTATTCATCAAGAGCTACTAAACTAATCACCTCCATGGGAGGGGTGTCCCAAAAGTGGAATCCCGGGCTAAGATTCAGACTTTTGCGCGCAAGGCAATCCACACATCTATTGCCTTCCCTGTATATATTCACAAAAGATAATTCCCAATTTCTATTTTTCCATCTAATGATATCCCTAATCACTGCATTCAGATGAGTGTCAAAATTCCTTTGGCTGAACAAAACTTGTATCACAGCTCTGGAGTCGCATTCAACTCTAAATCTTCTTAATCCCAGATTCCATGCCATCTCCAATCCCTTCTTCATACCCCAAAGTTCAGCATCAAAGGCTGAACAGACTCCAATATGGTGAGAGAATCCAGCAATCCAGCTTCCTTTCCATCCCTTACAAGCTCGTCGCAACCCGCTTTACCATTTGAGTTCTGCCTCGTCCCATCAGTATTTAGGGACAGCCAGTGTTGAGGTGGTGTGCCCAGCTGATTCTTTGTATTTCCTTCCTTCTAGTCAAGCCGCTTCTTTTCTTTCTTCGGAACGCTTCTGCTGCTTCCTCTACTCTCCTTGTGATTTCAAGGTGGGGTTTTGGAGGTCTTGTATAATTCTGCTCATGAAGTTCACGATTGCGCCAGTACCATAGATTCCAGCAGGTGGTGAAGAAGAAATCTTTCCAATTAAAGTTGGGTTCCTTCCAAATTGAGCTTGAAGGTTTAAGTCGATCCATTGTTCTCTATCGGCTTCAAAGAAAGATGGGATGTCTTCGATCTTCAAGAGATTTACCCAGGTTATGGCGACCTTGGGGCAGTCCCTCAATGCGTGTAGAAAGTCTTCAATTCCGCTCTGACAGAGGTTGCAACCTGCATTTGTGTTAAACATTCTACTTTTTCTTTCATTCGTTAGTAATCTGTTATGTTTCACCTTCCATAGGAAAATTTTTTCTTTTTGTGGTCCTTGCCAATTCCAAATTTTACTCCATGAAGTTGGGTTGGGTTTGGACCAGTTTGCAAGGGCTTTGTATGTGGCTGATATGGAGAAATCCCCATCCACCGAATGCTTCCATCCTAATCTATCCTCTCCGTTGAGATTGGAAGGAGGGGGTAGACTATGGATTTGATTTACAATGTTTCTTGGAAGGTACATCATCAGCTTGTCCCTGTTCCAGTCTCCAACATTGTTTACCCCTTAACTTTGCTGTTTCTGTCTTCAACAGGTTGAATTGCGAAATTGATTAGTTGATCAGCAGCTTGCATCCACTTTTCAGTCCAGAAGTTAGTAGCAGCACCATCCCCCAGCATAATTGTAGATTGCTCGTTGAACTTTGGCCAAATCTTTGCTATCTCCTTCCACAGGTCAGAATCTTCTCTTTTAGCTTGAATAATGTCAAGGTTGGGATTCCCATTGCAATATTTAGATAAAAGAACTTTAGCCCATAGAGTACCAGGACTTTGTGTGTGCTGCCATATAATTTTCATGATGAATGCATCATACATTATTAATCAAGGCTCCTAGATATCTCCCCACTGCTTTGTAGTTCTCCTTTCCCTTCCTGTTGTTATTAATCAAGGCTCCTAGATATCTCCCCAGTGCTTGGTTCTCCTTGAAGTTAGTTTCATTTCTGATAGCCTCCCTGATTGATAATGGTGTGTTTTTGGAGAAGACAATAGAGGACTTTTCAGTATTCACTTTTAATCCTGTAGCTTTGCAAAAGATATTTAGCACCGAGTTTACTTTTTGAATTTGATCCATAGATGCTTCTGTGAACAACAGAAGGTCATCTGCAAACATTAGGTGGGAAATATCAAGTTTGTTTCTCCCCATTTTAAAAGGTTTCCATCCTCCCTGCTGCACTTCCCATTCTATGAACTGGGATAATTTATCCATACATATGACAAAAAGGTAAGGGGACGGAGGGTCCCCTTGTCTTATGCCTCTGTTAGGATTAAAGTAATCCGTTTTGCTTCCATTCCAAAGAATATTGTAGCTAACTGATCTAACTCCTTCCATGATCAGATTAATAATCTTAGGGGGAAATTGACACTCCTTCAGTCTTGAGTGAATGTAGTTCCAATTGATTCTATCGTAGACCTTTTCAAAATCAATTTTCATCGCCATGTATCTGCTTTTGCCCCTCATTTTCTTCATAGAGTGCATGATTTCTTTTGTAATAAGTATGTTATCCTGGATTTTTCTTCCTGGGACAAAGCTAGATTGATGGGGGCTGATCCTCTTATTCAGGTGAGGTTTTAGTCTCTCCACCAAGATTTTGGAAAGGATTTTGAATCTGACATTGCACAAAGAAATGGGTCTAAATTGGGTGATGAATTCAGGGTGCTGCACTTTAGGGATGAGTGCAATGAGGGTTGCGTTTGAGTCTTTGATGAGGGAGGGGTTGTTCCATACATCTTTGACATACTCGCAGACCTTTTCCTTCATTAATTCCCAATCGTTTTTGAAAAAAGCAGTAGGAAAACCGTCCTCTCCTGGCGCTTTGAGGGAGCCAATGTTGAAGAGAGCTTTCTTGATGTTTGATTTTGAAGGGGTTGCTTCCATAATCCTGCAATCCGAACAGAGCAAATTAGGTATGTTTAGGTTAGGGATATCTAAAAGGTTGAATAATTACATCTTCGGGGTATAGTCTTTCAAAAAGTTGAGTTGTGTGTATCTTCAAAATTTGCTCGTCTTCAATCCATCTTCCCTCTATATCCCTCAGCTTTAAAATTTTGTTTCTCCTTCTTCTTGATGGTTTTGGTGTGATAAAACTTGGTGTTTCTGTCTCCCTCCACCAGCCATTGTTCTCTTGATTTTTGGATCCAGAAAGCTTCTTCCTTGTCAAGGATGTCTTCTAGCTCTTTGCTTAGAGTGACTTCAAGATTGTCCAAAAAGGTGTTTTGACCATAACTGCTGTTGTTTTGCATACCCTTTAATCTATTGAGAATCCTCTTTTTTGTTTTGAAGATGTTGCTGAAAACCTCCTTATTCCATTTATCAAGGTCTTTCCTGATGTTGTTGAGTTTAGGGAGTAGCTTGCAGTCTTCTTTCCACTGTTCTTCCAAGAAAGAGTTGTAGCTCGGATGATAGGCCCACATGATTTCAAATCTAAAAGGCCTACCTTCCTTGCTGCTTGAAGAGTTTTCACTCGAAATAAGAAGAGGATAATGGTCTGAATTGGTTCTTGGCAGGACTTTAACCTCTACCTCTTGGAACAAAGTACACCATTGGGGGTTTGAGAGAGCTCTAGCCAATCTCTTAAAGATTCTGTCATATCCTTCCCAAACCGACCCTCTCCAAGTGAATCTAGATCCTATGAACCCAAGATCTACTAGTCCACAATTGTTGATCCAATTAATGAACCTGTTGCAAACTCTTTGATCATTTGGCCTGCCCCCTTTTTTCTCGGAAGCGTCTTTAATTTCATTGAAATCTCCAGCAATCAGCCAAGGCTCTATCATACCTGCAGCAATTCTTTCTATCTGAGGCCACATTTGTCTCCTAATAGAGGGCTGAGGACTAGCATATACCGCTGTTAGAAACCAATCAGCTTTGCCCTGAACTGATACCTTGGAGTGAATGAATTGGAGATTAGATTCAATGGCTGTAATGCTGATATTGTTGTCTTTCCAGCAGATCCAGATTCCACCTCTGAAGCCTTAAGCATCTTTTATAATATAGTTGTTGAAACCAAAATTTTGAATGGTTCTTCTAGCATTTTCCCCACTAACTTTAGTCTCCAGGAGAATAACTATATTAGACTAATATTGATTCATGTATTCTTTTAGGGTACGTCTAAAACCATTGTTAGCCGCACCCCTAACGTTCCATGTCATGATAATCATTAAAACTGGTATAAAAATTAATTGAGCTGCATATCCACAGCTGCCTCTGCTTCATCATGTGAGCTTTTCATGGTGTTGAAATCTACTCCCTCAACAAGCATCTCAATATCTTTTTGCATGTCTATGTCTTGATTATCGTTGTTGTTGTTTGTGCTTGCTCCCGGGTCTGGTGGTTCTTCTTCCTCCATTAGTTGAGGTTGCTGCTCATTGTTGTTGTCTTGAGAGGTGGCAATATGTTCACACTCCTCTTCCTCTGTCCAATTTTCTCTGTGCTTTTCTATAGTGGTTCCTTGATTGTGGGTGACTAATATGTTATTATTATCATTTTTGTTGTCTTCTTTGTTGTTTCTTTGTTGGTTCTGTTTGAAAGAACTCTGGATTTGGATCTGGTTGCCATCATTGTTGTCTCGAATGATAATACCTATTTGTTTTCTCTCCTTTGTTGCTTTATTGGGTTGATACATTTCCTTCCCTTTGCCCTTGTAAGGTTTTCCCTATTTTGTTTCAGGTTCCTTGTTTATTTTCCCTTGTTGTTTCTCCTCTTGTTGGCGAGCCTTGATTTCTTCTGTTTCTTCTACTTCAAGGATGCTGAATTTGTTTGCATTGTTGCCCTTTGTGTTACTTGGACCTGCTCCTGCTTCTTTATTCGGTTCCTTTTTGCCTCTTTTTGGTCTATGAACTACCACCCACGGTCCATAATTATTTGCTTCTTTGCTTGCTTGGTTTTGCCTTGTTGTTGTACTATCTAGGACAGTTTCTTCTTCTCTTCTTGTAACTACCTTCCCTATAGCTTCTGTTTCTTCTTGTTGATCTTTATTGTTGTCTTCTTTTGATTTCTCATTTTCTTCAGCTTCTTGAAATTCCTTCCAAATGAGACAGCTTTTCTGATCGTGGTCCGCCTTTCCCCAAGTGAAGCATATGGTGTGAATTCCTTCATACTCCACATTGTAGACATCCCCATCAACTATATATCTACCCACAAGTGGTTTTGTTAGATCCACTTCCACACACAGTCTTGCGAATTTTCCTCTACAAAGATTTGATGTGTTGTAGTCCACTTTGCATGTTCTTCCTATTAGGTTTCCAATTTTCTGGAGGATCATGTCCCCATAATGTTCAATAGGTAGTCCTGGCAGCCTTACCCATGCTGTGATTTTGTCTATTGGTGTAAGTAGGGGGTTAAAACCCGGTTCCCACAATCTTACAGCTAGATAATGGTCATATATCTTCCAGGGTCCCTCTAAGAGTGCATGATTTAGATCATCTTTAGCATAAAATTTCACTAGGTAGAAGTTATTACCAATTTCGATGACATCCAAACCTCCAAACCTTCCCCACATAGTCTGAATTCTTCTTTTCATCGCTGCATATCCTATTTTCCTCCCTACTAGTTTCACAATGAGGGAATTCCACCAAGGCCTTCTTAGTTCTTTCTTGGCTGCGTCGTTAGTGACAATGTTGAAGAGCCCGTCCCCATATCTACTATTTTAACTTCTGCATTTTGTTTTTCTTTTGTGGGTTCATTTCTGATCGGCTCTGTTTCAGGTATTGCCTGTTGGTCGCTTTCCATTTCATCGTCGCTCGAACCAGAATGATCTTCCTCT
This sequence comes from Stylosanthes scabra, assembly GCA_036250425.1. NCBI lineage: Eukaryota > Viridiplantae > Streptophyta > Magnoliopsida > Fabales > Fabaceae > Stylosanthes > Stylosanthes scabra. Next base: position 31,131 of record JASCZI010151438.1, read on the forward strand.
GCAACTAGCGCTTCCCCTGTGACCATGTTCGCATAAGTTCTTGTTTGCTGATGGGTTTGATGGGTCTTGTTATCAACCATCCAATCCTCATGGCGGGTTATGAGAGCCTGACTTTCACTTCTGGAGAACTCCTCTTCCCCTTTTCTGATCTTCTTGATGTTTCTTTCCTGGTCTTCGTCTTCATCTGGAGGCCTGGTATGTTCATTTGGGGGACGTTCCGGCGTTGTGTTGCCGGAAATGGTTGGGGTGAGCGAAAGGGACATTGTTTGTACGGAGAGAAAATTCACAGGATGTAACAGCTACTTTTTTAAATTGTTATTCTCTATTGTCCAGCCTAGCTACCAGTTAATCATGAGGGAAAATGTTCGTTGTTGAGCTGTTGGGCTTGTGCCTCTTTTGGCAAAAAGCATTAAAATCAGTCTTTTTTGTGGTATCAGTTTTTGGGGAGATTTTGGTCTAATGAGGTGTTAGTGATCCCAAAAATTTATTTGAAAAACTGAGGCCACAAGCAAGGAGCCGAAAGAGAAAAAAAAATTAAAAACACAAAAAAAAAGAAGAAACACGAGTCGAGTGTTGGTGAAGAAGAGGTAAAAAAACAAATTTTTGACTTACCAAAAACTTTGTGTTTGTACTTACTTTACTTATAAAATGTGTTATACTTACTGATTTTTTTTTTTTTTTTTTGTGACAGTGTTATACTTACTAATTGTTTGTGTTTATACTTACTTATAATATAAAATGAAGCACTTTATAATTAATTCCACCTTGAATCATTGGATTTTCAATGAAGATAAATTTTTTTAACATAATTTATAAATTGAAAATACAACCTAAAATTTGAAAAATTGAATTTGCAATAATGAAAATAAACATTTGAGAAGAAATTTTACCTATTATAAATTATAATTAGGTGTACACCAAAATCAGCTACCAAATCAACCAATTGGTATATAATACATATAAAAATACAAAATACATGTGTAATTTAATTTATTTTTAGTGCGTATTTTGTATTTTGATGTGTATTATACACCGGTGGCTAATTTGGTAGCTGATTTTGGTGTACAAATAGAATTGTTAAAAATTTAAATGTAAATTAAAGTTTGGATCATTATTAAATTTTCAAGAAGAAATGTTTAAATTTGAAAGGGATTTTATTATTGAAAAAAATTTATTTCAAATCTAAAATTTAAATAATTGAATTTGCAATAAGGAAGATAAAAAATTTTAAGAGAATTTTAAGATTGAAACTATTTAAATTTTAAATATAAATTTTGAATAATTGAATTTACAAAAAAGTAATATAAAAATTTGAGAAAAAATTTTAACAATAAAAATCTTCACTATATGATAAGAGAGTAGTAGATGGTTGGTTATTTAACAAATAGTGTTTTCATATATTGACAAGTAGGATTCATCCCAATCTTAGGCTATCCGATTGTCGGATCATGGTGGAATGGGACCATATGACAAACCATAACCACTTCTCCTTAAATTACTTTTCTCCGAAAAGTTCAAACTCAGCATGTTCTAACTTCTATTGTAGCTATAATTATTGTTCAATATTATATCTTCCTAAGCATGCATGCTAAAACGAATCTTCCCACTACTCTATTAAGTCTCAAAGATTTCAACCACCGACCCCCTTATGCTAGCACACAAAAAATACACCCGGTTGTCTGTTCTTAATTACTAACTAAATTTTTTTAAAAAATTATCTCTTTTCGCCTTACTTCTATAGTTTAGTGACTCTCTCAATACGTCTTGGTAAATACATAACTAAATAGGCAGTGTTTAACATTGTGTTTCGAACATGATCCACTCATCTATTTTTATTCTAAAATTAACATTACATTGTCTTCACACACGTCTTTTAATTGCTATATTGGAATATATCGATTTTAGCTTAATAATAATTCTAGGCGTACACCTATTTTACCAACTAAGTCCAACTAAGTCATTTATTTCTATTACAAATAAAAGATTTTTTTAAGTCAAATATAAAATTATTTATGTGATATTTTTGTGTTATTTGATATCGAAATAATCTTTTATTTGATATAGAAATTAATAACTTAGTTGGACTTGATCGAGCAAAATAGGTGTACATCTAGCATTACCATTAACTTAATATTTCAACTTCTCATTTTTTTAAAAAAAATTAATGCGACAACAACTATATTTAACTCATAGATATATATTATCTTTTATAGCAAATAATAATTATAGACATCAACAACACAAAGTATACAATATATACCCTAAACCCTAACACCAAATTGAACCCTAGGGATTTTTTGGCTCAACATAGGATGCCAAACATTTAGTGTTTTAGATGGTTATTTTAATAGGCCTATATTGGCCACACAAATTTTTTTTCTACTTCAACCATTCGAATCACAGATCCAAAGAACAAGCCCATCTACCACCTGCTACTATTCAGAAGAAAAAAAAAAGCCCAACATGTCACCTAATTCAAAACTATATGTAATTACAAAATTAAGGGCAACGCCGTTTCCTTGTGCAACAACACTTCCCACTCAATTGGACCAATCACATGCTTCCATTTACTATTTATATGTGTAGATGGAATCTTCCATCTACATCATAGAATTCACCATAATCTAATTATACAAGAGGTGCTACATATATATAATATACAAGTTATCATTATCAATAACTTCAATTCAAACATAAATATAAATGTGCAACACATATCCAAACTAAACTTAAATTGTAGTCAATAATAACAAACCACATGGATGGAAGATGCCCCTTATCATATCTGTAATTTGGCCCTATCTGATCTTTCGGGTCCTCCAATTGAATGATAGCTACCCTTTCCCTTTCAAAAAAAAAAAAAAAAACAACAAACCACACTAATTATAAGTTACTTTTAGAATGCCTAACGTAAAATAAGAAAATGTATCAAAGATAAAGTATAAGCAAATAATAAAACTGAAAGAACTTAGAAGTCATCATCATGGTTAAAAAATATGACATGTCTTTCCCAACGACCTCAAAGTTTCACTTGAGCGTAAGGCTACCAATATGCCATAGTTTTTAAAATTTATTACTAAGATACTACTATTTTCAAATTATATATCCAGATATATATTACTTTTTTGTCACGATAGAATGAATTATTTATTTATTTATATTGCATGCTAACGCGCCCGCCCCGGTCAGTTAGAAATGATCTAAAAATCGAATTTAAAAAGTGTCACAAGTTTGCAACAAAAAATTATCGAGAGTATTTCACTTAGGTCGTTCTCCCTAGGAATTGAAAATTGAGACTTGTTATTGGTTGTGAAAATATTGGGGTTGTAATGGTGAAAGTTGGTGAGTCACAATTAGAACAAAAGATAACTTGGATTGCAATTAATTAATAAAAGGTGCTTGATTTTGAGTTGAAGTATAATATGTTCTTATGATCACCACCAACCCCAATTACGAATGGTTGTCTTGTAAGGAATCAAACCCACTGTGTCTAATGGTCGAGTGGAGGGAATTAACCTTGTTCCAAAGTTCCTAGGCTACTTACTAATGCGAAGGACCAAGATCTTTGCATTGCAAATAATCATCACGTTCACCTCGTTAAAGTCCACTAATCACTAGCAAAAGCCTAACGTTAACGGAACAGTTTTAACCCTCTCCTTAACCCATTCTTTCCTTAGGGATTAGTGGCTAAGATCATCCACACTTCAACCCATGACCAAGGCAGAAGAACACCACTCCATATTCATAAGAGACAAAACATCAAATACTTGGCATGCATAAAAACTAAACATCATGAATAAAAATGGAAATTAACAATTTAAGATAACTAGTAAAGTAAATCAACGAGAGAATCAACAATTATCAATGATTGAATAAGAGAACAACAATAGATCATAGAAATAATTAAATTTCAGCAAGAAGAAAAATAAGAACATAAGAACATAAAAGCTAGAATTGAGAAATAGAGAATTACATGAAAGAAACAAGTGTAGATTGTATTAATCAAACAAGAGTATGAACAAAAAAGCATTCAAATACTGAAATTGAAGTAAATGTTTGGTTAGTGAGGGCTAGAATTGAAGTACAAAATGAAGAATACTAAGAACTAAAAGAGAGAAAATGAGAGAGATGGAAAACTCTCCCAAAAACTTCCAAAAACTATCTAAAAACTAAGAATGATCCTAATGGGAAGTGTGTCCTTGTGTCTGTTCTCTCCTTAGATAAGTCGAATTGGTCCTTGCAAGGGGCTTGGACCTGGGCCGGAAACTTGAAATTCCAATTTTGGCATTCATTTAATTTCTGCCAGGCGTGACCGTGCGGGCGCACGGTGCCCTATTTTCTTCTTCTTGGCCCCTCTTCATGAATCCTTTGCTCCCAATGCCTTCCTTAGCCTTTCCTATGCCATTCTCAATCCCTAAAGGCCTGAAATACACTAACAAACTCATCAAGGTATCAAATGAGATGAGATTTTATAAATTCCTATTATTTAAGGCTAAGTTAACATGTATTTATCTATAAGAGCATATATGAGCAAAGGTTCACAAACATGGTTATTCACAAGTAATTGTGTGGTTTTTGGTTGATAAACCCCTGAATTACAATACATATTTAACCGTTAAATATGAATTTATCAAACCTCCCCACACTTAAACATTAGGATGTCCTCATGCTCAAGTGAATAAAACCAAGAGGTGAATGGAATTTTTAAGAATTTTCAAAACATAGTTACGGACTATATGAGGGAAAATTACACAATTATCAAGCTTACGAATAACATTACAATAAGAGGGATTAAATAGTCATGTGCAAGAGTGCAGGCAAGAGTATTGCAGCAAATACTATCCCCAAAAGCAATTAAGTTCACAGAGATCAAACTTGTCTTATATCACAAGAAATGTTCTAAAACATAGAAGTGAGCTCAAGAATCCTTATTAGATATGTATATAGTATACACTCAAATCACTCAAGTGTCTAGGGTTAAAAACTCCCGATTCCTTTCTAATCTTGCTTTTCACAAATTATTTTTCATCTAACAATCAACATCAAATGTATGTATGTGTGCAACATCAAGAGGGCTTTTCAAGGTTGTAATGGGGCTAAGGTGAAGGTATGAATTTATATTTGGTTAGGTGAGCTAAAAACTTGAATTCTTTGATAAACAAAGGATACACCCAACTCTCTATTTTCTTCACTCTTACCCAATGTTTTCCCAACCTCAAGACTCACAATTTATTTTCAGGATACATGTAATGCATTTTCCTATGATGAATGATTATGACATATGCATTTGCTTATTTGGTAGCCTTGTTTTGCTACTTTGAAGTGACAAAAATTTTCTTTTTTGCTATTTATTTTATTTTATTTTATTTTTCTCTTTTCTTTGTCATAAATATTTTTTTTCTTGTCACTTATTCTTTTCTTGATAATTTGTGCAAATGTATATGCCTACTATATTTTGATGCATAAATGTACTTCCAAATGCCTTAAGAGTTTCCAATTAAACCCATTTTTCACCCACTCACAATATTTTGCTCTCATTGACTCCTTTTTTTTCTTCTCTCGAAATTGACCAACCACTAAATCCTAAATTAATCAAAGATCAAGTAAAGGACAATCATGGTTTTTCACTTTCAAGGCATGTAATGAGCTAATAATAGAATAAAGGGGCATCAAAGCTCAAAGTTAGCTTCAAGGATGATTTTCAAGGGTTAGGCCATTCGGTAAGTGAGCTTTTTGACATAAAGGCCTCAATCATATGAATACACACAATACATACAATGAAGGACATAAAGAATCAAATAATTTATGAATTACAATCATAGAAGAGGAAGTAACACATAAGAAGAAAATAGTGGTTTTGAAATGTGATACCACATTGTCTAAGGCTCAAAATCTCTCTTGGTTGTGTGTTCTTTCACTCTATTCTATGATTAGAAATTTTCAAAACAAGTGTAAGAATCAAGTTGCAAATAATTTTCAGAAATTTTGATGAGGGTTTCCCAAAATGGCACATGATTAAAACTTGCTAATTTGCAATTTTCATCCGTAAGAAAAACCAATTGAATGTTATAGTCAAAGTGGAAAAACACAATGTTGTTTTTCAAAACATTCAATCTCAGAAAAGTTTAGCTACCAACTATCTAACAATCCATCAAACAAATAACGACTAACAAATAACTAACTAGGAAAGCAAGAAATTATTTAACTAGAATTAAAATTGACCAAATTGTTTGCCAAAAGATGCAGAAATCCTCCCCACACTTAAAATTTAAATTGTTCTTAGTGCATCGATAGGAGCTGGTGTAGTATAGAAACTTGCATCACTTTCCTCCAGAACCTATGTGCCATCACTGCCACCTTCCGCAGAAGAAACCTTCACTAAACCTTTGAATACCATGTCCGGGAATGCCTGCCGGATCATAGTCTGCGTGTTTTGCAGTAGGCGGCCCTGTCTACGCAAAAGGTGATCTTTCCAATGCAGTTATCTCATAACATCCCTCAGTGAAGGCTCTGGTGATCTCTTAATTGTGGGCAGATGGAAATGGTACGATGGCTGTCAATGGCTGAGCCTGTGGAGAAGGTGTTGTATTGCTGGTGGTGCCTGTGCTGGAGGTATGAGTCTGCCACGATGAACCCTAGCCTGTTCGCCCTTCCAATCTCCATATGGGCAGTACATATCAACCTCCCGTATCTTGATGATCTCATCTCTTGGGAATTCTGGCACCTGATAATGGTTAGCAAATCTTGACACAAATATTGGGTATGGAAGGAGGTAGCGGGAATTTCCGGTTGGACGCTTCAGCATGACGTCCCGCATAACCCGGGGGAGGTTCACAAGAATCACAACACCCTTGGTCATTAGTACATAAATGAGGAGAGCATGCTCCAGAGGGAAAGTGGTACCATGAGTCTTCGGATCAATGTTTGCCATGATCAGCTTATGCTAAGCAGTGGCCCTGGCATTCAGAATGACATTGTCCGGCATCCTTGGAATGGTGTTATCTTCGGGGTTATTGGCCCAATTCATCCCTTCCTTTTCGATAACTTGTATGACAACGTCCATGTCAAGATTACCCACTTTTTCATCATTCACAATCCTCTTGAAGATATCATCTTTTCCCAATGGTGGAAGCTTGTAGGGGATACCCAAATAGCGGCGGATATCCTCTTTAGAAAAAGAATTATAAGGGATACCCAAAGAGCGGCAGATATCTGCTGCCTTCTCAGAAATACATGTGTCTGACCATCAACAAAGAAGTTTCCATAGAATTCCCACACTATAATCAAGTTGATAGGAGGGAAGTCATCATACATAAAGTCCCAACCAAGACCTTCAATTCGGTCTCGCATGAAATACGGCTCTCCCCTTGGAAAGAGGATAATGAGCTCATGCGTGATTCAGCCGTAGTGAATTTGGGAATCAAATTATTCAGCCGGAACTTCACCCTCCCTTCCTCGATTGGAGTTCTTAGTTGTACGGGTTTTCGAAAGAGTGGATGCGGAGGCAACTTCTTTTCCTTTGCGGGCCATCTAAAAATCAAAAAATAACCAGGCAACAAGAATACATGAGATCGAGGTATAATTCCAAGCATAGACAAGCTAAGTCACATAATAACTAACAAGGTTTCAACAATTCATGAGCACAAATCCAAACAACTAAGTTAGTTATGATTCATATCAATATATACTTAGCAAACAAGTTCTATGGCAATTAGTATTGTATGGTGTTTGTGTACATTGTAAATTTTGTGGGAATTCTTAATGCGCACGGTGGAATTTGTGCAAAAATTCACAATGGTACGAACACACCAATGAAAGTCTCAAATCATGCCAATAATGCTAATTTGATCCAAGGAAAATAACCTTTTAAAGCACAAAGTCATGATTTAGCAAGTATTGATGATGCACAATGGATAAAATTTTTGGATAAAAACTACATGGTGATCAAGCATGCAACATACATCCAAAATTAGCAACAAAACAAGCATCATATTATTGTAACGTGTTAGCTTAATTTTAATTAAAAGCACAAAATGCAATCATGACAACTCATGGCACTAAGACAATTACATGCTCAATGACAATTCTAATTAAATTTTAATCTTTAAATTGAAGTTTAAACAAATCTTAAGCATGGCAAAGCTCATTGGTTGAAGATTGGATTAAAATTGAATCAAAATTTTCATTGAGTACATATATCAAACACTTGGCGCGCAAGTTTTCAAAAACTAGGATTTAACTAAATTTCCAAGTGTTCGATCCTCAATCTCATCAATTCAAGCATTAACAACAATCGCAAAACACATACAAATATCAAGGCAATGTACATTGGTCCTCTAATCCTAACTATCTAACGATTCCTAAGTTAGCTATTTATCCTAAACCTATGAATTTATAACAAAACTACCTAGATTAAACTATAACTATGAGAAGGTGATGAGATGAACTTACTTAAAGATGTGAAGTAAGCGAGTGCACACACAAAATTGAGTTTGGTGAGAATGTGTGTGGAAGAGAATTAGGGTTTGAGAGTGTGAGAGATGAGAGAATGAGAGAATAAGGGAAAGAGTGCTGAAAAATTCTCTTTTTAAAGCTGCAGCCGCCCTCGTGCGGCCGCACGGTCCCGACTTGCGGTCGCACACCCTGGACAGAGGCCTATCAATCCTGATTTTTTGGGCCTCATGCGGTCCCGCGGTGTCAGGTGTGCGGGCGTACGCACATCACAGAGGCAAACCCGAGAGTAACTCGTGCGGTGGCACGGTGGTGACAGAGAGCAACCAGAATGAGATTTTCAAACCGTGCGGATGCACGATGGGGTCATGCGGTTGCATGCCCTTGACAGATGCTCCCAAATTCTAAGTTTGGTTTCGTGCAGCCGCACGTACATGGCGTGCAGCTACATGGTGTGCCCTGCACTTGAAATTCATCAAGACTTCAAATTTCTGTTGTTTTTCTTCATTTTTTTTTCAATTTTTTTCTAAGGGTGTAAACTATGTACACAACCACTATGCTTGTGTCCACCATTGTGAATACCTCATTAGACTTTTTCAATGGTTTGAGATCTAAGGTCTCATACAACTCAAAAGGCATCACACTTCCACAAGCTCCCGGATCACACATACATTCCGGAATCTCTATGCCGCGAATCTTGCAAGTTACCAAACATGGACCGGGGTCGGCACATTTCGCAGGTATCTCTTCCTTCACTGCTTTGTTACCCCCATATACAGTAGCTATGAAAAATGTTTCATCTTCATCCTCTTCCTCCGCTTCTTCCTCCTCATCATCCACTTCCTCACAATCTTCCTCCTTATCTGAATTATTAGAGTTTGCTAACTCCACAAGTAACTCATACAACCAATCATCTCCCTCCTCTTCATCTTCTTCATCCCCATTACTTTCCACATTATGGACCATGTTAATTCCGCCCTTTGGATTCGAAAGAGGTTGAGATGGAAGTGGGCTTGAGCTAGAAAGTTGCGATGGAGGTTGATGGTTAATAGTTGCTGGATTGGCGAACTTAGTGAGCAAATCAGTGAGGTTGGTAAGTTGATTTTCGGTTCTTTCCTGAGATTCCCTCGTCTCTTTATTTTCTTGTTGAGAAGTTCGAAGGGCTTCTTTATAAGTGGGTGGAAATGTATTCACTTGGGAGTTTGGAGGATAGGTTTGTCGAATATGTGGAGGTTGGTATCTTGGGTTCTTTGGGTTTTGCGGCTGGCTGAAAGTGTATTATTGGCGGTATTGGTTTGATTGCTGCTGTTGAGATGAGTTCCACCGATTTTGTTGCTTATCATGCCACCTTTGGGGCTGTGTGTAATATTGTTTGTTTTGAGGCGGCAGTGGCTGAACTTCATAAAAATTGTGAGAGGATGCGACGGTGTTGTCTTTCTTAAGTTGCGGGCATTCATCAGTGTAATGAGAGTTACACGAGCATATGCCGCAATGTTTTACTGGCATCTGCTGAGAGGTATTGGGCTGCTGTGTCAAGATTTTAGGGGCTGCCTGTTGTCCTTTTTTAATCTCCTTCAACATGGCGGCTATGTCGACCAAAGATTTTGCAAGAATGGTCGATTCTGACGGTGTAACTTCAAAAGCTCTCTTGTTTTGAAATGCTAATTATTGTTGGCCACAGACTCAATTAACTCCCAAGCTTCCTCTGGGGTCTTATTCATCAGAGCACCCCCAACTGATGCGTTAATCATGGCCTTGTCGCTTGGAGTTAATCCCTCAAAGAAGTAGTTAATTAGTAGAAAATCTTAGATTGAATGATGGGGACATGAAGTCAGTGGTTTGTGAAAACACTCATAATATTCATACAGTGTTTCCCCATGTAATTGAGTGATTCTCGAAATCTCTTTCCGGATGGCATTAATCCTCAATGGTGGAAAGTATTTTCAAGAAATCTCTTCTTGAAGATAGTCCAGTCAGAAGTTACATCTCCAGGAAAAGCATGATATCAATCCTTAGCTTTTCCCTCTAAAGAGAACGGGAGGGCAAAAGCTTTAACCGCATCCTTATCACCACCGGTCCTTCAGGTGGTGGCACAGATGACTTCAAAATCCTTTAAATGTTTGATCGGGTCTTCACCCGGCAATCCATGAAACCACGGAAGCAAGTTAATAAGCCCAGACTTAAGTTCAAAATTGGCATTTAATTCTGGGTATCTCACCGACTGATTTTCCAAGGCCAAACTCGCACCGCCCATTTTTTTTAAGCGTGATCCTTGGGAGGTCACCCATAGTATCGATACCTGTGGCAGAAGAAGGCAGTTCAGTATCAATATCAAAGGCAGAAGAGTACACAAAATCGTTCTCTAAAGCGAGTTCTTCAGTTTGAAAATACTGGGTATTCTCAAAATGAATGCGATATTGAGTGGATCAAAAAGTGTCTCAAGGTTCTTTCTATTTCTGGATCAAAAAGTAACAAGTCGGGGTCTGAATTTGACCTCAGCAACATAATATTGAGAAGATTATCATATTCACAATATTAACATATCTACAAACCACAAAAAAACTAGCGCACATTTTTTAATTCCACGGCAATGGCGCCAAAAATCTCACGTGTAAACCATGATGTTTGTATACAAAGGTTTATATTTTAGGTTTTGATGAATGACAACCAAATGACAAAGGACTATCAATGAAGCCCTTGAAGAATTATATTTGAAAGCAAAACAACAACAACGACAAAGATAACGAAGTCCGCAAGGTTATGAAGAAGATTAGTATCTAAGGACTTAGGTAATATCTTGTCAAGAACCAATTCATATTTATCTCTCAACACACACACAAAAAAAGTTTTCTTTAAAAACCTTTTAAATGTGTTATTATGTTAGAAAATGTTTTAAAGTTGAAATATAGCCAAAGAGGTTTCTAAAATATGTTTTTAGTGTCATATGATCATACAAAACAAGTATTATATGTTAGAGGTTGTTGCATCAATGCAGATGTGCTGAAAATGCACATAACGGCTAGTTTTTGAAAAATGGATCCACTCCACCTACCATATAACGTTCTAATCACTTTAGAATGCTATAAATACATGGTTTGAAGCCTCATTTGATACACAACATCATTTTCAATCAATCTTGTTATTATACTTCAATTTTTAGCTATTTTCAAAGTGTTTTTATACACAATTTGAGAGATATTATTGATTGGGTCATAGAGCTACATTTGTAAACACATACTCTTTTAAGAGAGCTTATCAAAATCATTCAATACTTTGTATTGTGAAAGAATAGTGGTGTATCTATTCTTTGTGTTGAGATTTGAGTATACACTATAGTCGGTAAGGATCCGTAGAGAATACTAAGCACTCAAGGAAAATTCTTGAAGTTGGGATAACTTCGAGTGGA
>JASCZI010151439.1:2885-15078 GCA_036250425.1 Stylosanthes scabra
TCATTTCATCACTCTTCCATTTCTAGCTTATGTATTATTGTTAAATACTATGAGATGATTCTTAACAGTATAATATATGTGAAGGTGCTATGCTTTTTATATTAAAAAAAAAAAGAGCCATTAGAATGTGCCTTGTAACTTGTGTGCATAATGGTATGTAAAAGATAAAGTGCGTCTGATGTATGAGCATAATTATGCCAGTGTGCAAATATGTTATCTTATTTTATTTAAAAGTAGTATTGTTGATAGTGGTCAGCTCATATTTGGTGGGGTGTTCACACATAGAAAAGGTCTATGCGTGGACTGCCCTTATGTGCAGATATGGTTCCCACGCATATGCGTAGGATGGCACTCATATGCGTGGGAGGATGGGGAAAAGGAAGTGCGTAGGGTGTTGGTCTGTGTAGTTGTGTGCGTGGGGTATTGGTCTGTGGCCAATGGGTGAGAGTCCCACACATATGCGTAGGAATGTACGCATATGCGTGGGTGGTAAGTGATGGTTGGGTTAAAGGATGAAGTGGGTGAGTCATTTGTGAGTCACGTTTGGACCATGTTGAGGCGTGGTTCAAACGTGACTTGAGGGTGTAGTTGCTAAGCTTGGACTCCCCTTGGATAGCTCACGTTTGGAATGGGCTAGGCGTGACTCTGGAACGTGACTTGAGTGAGCTTTCTACGCATATGCGTGAATGACTGATCCACCACGCATATGCGTGGTCTGGTGTGACTCCACCACGCATATGCGTGGTCTGGTGAAGTTGCTTGCTGCCAAAGTGTTTTCCACGCATATGCGTGGATGACTGATCCACCACGCATATGCGTGGTCTTCTACGCCTATGCGTGCAAAGGATGGACTTGACTTGATGTAGCACGCATATGCGTGCTCTTCCATGCATATGCGTGGAGTCTGTGTATCATGGTGGAGTCATGTTTAAGTGATGGTCACGTTTGGCTCATACATATATATCATTAACCTAGTGAATAATATTTGTGTTTTTTTTAACATTATTTAAATTATAATAATTCGCATAAAATATTCTAAGGTAACCGTTTTTAACGGATGTGTTAAGGGTGTAGTGGAATTAAGTTTTCACCCTTCCTTATGCATAATCGGACTCACGAGCTCAAGATATCTTCAAAAGACCAGTTTTTATAAATTCAAGGTTTTATCCGATTTTTCCATAATAAAATTGGTGGCGATACATGATTCAATTCTTTTTTTCAAAATTTTTCGGTCGCATCCTCGTCGCAAGGTAGTCCGTTTCGGGCACGGTAGCGACATCTTTATTCCTCTGATATTAATTATTCTCCCTTTCATGTTTCAAGTTTTTTCCGCTGATCTTAAGGAGGAAGACATCTCAAACTTAGAAAAAAGATATTTCTAATAATAAGAAATCAAGGATGTTATTTTCTATCAGATGTTCTTTCCGCTTAAAAGAAATGGTAACCCCTCCCAATGCAAGATCTTAATGATTTAATTTCATGATATATGAGGGTATGATAGGCTTTTGTGCTGGAATTCTAGGTTCATTTATCCTTGATTCTCATAAGGCACCCAGAATATATCCTTAATAATTTCTCACTAAATGAAAGTTGTAATATATATAAGAAAGATTAATTAACTGAACACAGTATTTTTATAATCAAATCTCTTTTACGTTTTCTTCTTTTCTTTTTTCTTGTAATTTTTTTTTTCTATGATATCCTGGTTCGATATATATGAGTTCTATTTAAATATTGGCCAATGTGAGCAATCTTTGTTAGATTGTGTATCGTTTGTTCTACAGTGTCAACTTGCTACTGAGGTCGTCGTGAATTGTTGAGCATAAATTACATGAAAATAACTCACCATATCACCTTCATTACAATCAAATAGTATCTGCCATATTGTCTAGTCAGTCTACCTGGGGAACAATGACCCAATGAGGCCGACAAAAAAGCAGTCAGCTTTAGAGAGGTGGAGCAAAATCTAACTCCTAAAGGAAGGGGCCTTATTATTGTTTAACTACTGCTTTTATTTCTCACAAGATTACATTGAATTAAAACAACGACGAATAGTTTTAATTAGTCAATATTAATTAATTTTATTAATTCTTATTTTTAAAAAATTTAAATTTAAATTTAAAATTTAGGATTTAAAATTTAAGGTATAAAATTTAAAAAGAAAAGATAACTTAAAAAAATTAGCTGATATTAAAAATTGAAAAAAGTTGTCTTTCTAACTAAATTTTAATAAAAATTATTATTTTGGGAGTTTAATTTTAATGCATTAAATAACTTAATGCATTAAATCAACTTAGTCTCTCTCTTAATTGTTTATTTTCTTTGTTTTAGACAAAAAAAATTGGGTCAGTTTATCACATAGTTAGCTTTTAATCGATTAAGAGTTAAATATTTGAGTTTCGTATTGTATAAATAACAACCTAGTGATCAATAATAAATTCTTAGGTAGAGTTCTAACCTATAACATATTATTTTTTGATTTATTGGACTAGAAGATATTGTGAAAAATAAAAATAAAAAAATAATGTAAAGTGTTTTATACAATTATAATTAAATTTGTAAATTTGAAAAGCCTCTTGAGTGAATTTGGAATTTTGTTATTTTTAATTTTCCGATAATAGTTAATGTTAGGGGCCAATATTATTTATAACGTTAAAAAAAGAGAAAATTAGTTAATGTTGGGAAAATTATTTTAAAGTTATACATTCAGCATTCCATCAAAATAATAAATAAAGTTTCGAATAGTGGGATATAAAACTACAGCCACAGAATTACAACTTACATAATCTATTTCCATTTAATTTCCACCATATAACACAACATTTGAGACTTTTTTTTTTTCTTCTTAATAGTTTGTTAGAAACTCGACCCAAAAAAGAGACACAGTACACTAATATCTACAACTCGTTAAACTTATTCTGAGATTGTCATCTAGAATAGTGCAACAAATCATATGATATTATAACAAATCAAGACTTTTTTGAAACTTCTTAAACAGAGAAATTATGTTCGGAACACAAACGACCATGAAGAATGATTAGTGATGAGAATAAACCTTCATTTGTAATAGAGAGAAAAGAAGGGAAAAAGCTTATTATCAGGAATGGAAAAAGAAGTAACATCCACGGATCCACCCCAAGCTAAGGTTACCGAAACACTATGATTCACTTATTAGAATCCTTATGAATAGTTTACTAGTTTTTGGAATTTTTTTAATTCAAAAATGATATAAAAAATTACAAAAAATGACATAAATATAAAATTAAGAAATTAAAAAATAGAAAATTATTAATTAAGATTAAAAATATAAAATTTTTAATTATTAAATAATATAAAATTTATATGTATCTTAAAATATATTATAAGATACAACATATTAAAATTAGAGTACATTTAATAAGTGACGTATCTCGTACCGATTTTTATACCGGAACGAAATACATTCTGTAAAAAGATTTCTGATTTACTAAGAAATCATAAATAATTTATTTTTATTTGGATCTCTGGCATCAAATAATAATATTCAAATAAAGAAGACATAAACACACCATAATTCAAATTAAATACACTAAGAAAACTATTCATGACTTGATAGCTAGAAGTAGGTGCCGCTGATATAATGCATGTCCCGTCACATTAATAGAGGAGTAGATCGAATGTATCAATTCCTTGGTTTATCATCATGGAGTTACCATCGGTATTCAGATATGGCGGTTGGGAACTCAGAGGGACTTATGGATCTACAAAGTGATGATTAGATATCAAAACACTTGTGGATCTACAAAGTGATGATGAGATGGCAAGTTTTGATGGTGTGTATAAATGAGAAATTCTAAAGTTTAATTGAGTATAATCAGGAAATATAATTAATAATTTATTTACATTAGATGGAGAATGAGATTCTCCTCTTCTTGAGAGAACTCCCCACTCTTAATTTCAGAATTCAAATAGTTGGTCCACCTAAGCCTGCAGCTCTTACCACATCTATTGAGACCTGCAAATATCGCAAGTAATTGTATATGATGATGAATTGAATGATAATACGGAAACAAACTAAACACTTGAGATAGAGATAGTCCGCGCAGCTAGTTTAGGAAGTTTACTCCAACAGCTGTGACCATGTTTTTTAATGTGTTGGACAAGCTTTTCATCTTCTTCAGAGTCCATGGTCCTTTCTTAAGGCCACTATTATCGCCGTGGAAGCTTAGCCGTAGAGTCCTCCCCGTTACTATTATTGTTGATCCAACACTATTGATCTTTTCCTCTCTTACTTCCAAATCAAATTTGGGGCTACACCGTCCTATTTATAGATGTGAAAACATTCGGAAGAAAATAGGAAATAAGTATTGTAAAATCTTTTATTTTAAAGTTTTTTATTTTACAATTTTTTAAATGTTACTAGAATATATAATTAAGGAATATTAAATAAGATATTGGGTAATGATATTTGAACAAGTGGTTTTGGCCAACCAAGTGCAACTAAGTGATTTATTTCTATACTAAATAGAATATTATTTTGGTATCAAATAATATAAAAAAGCGCACCTAAATAAAATTCTATTCTGCACCAAAATTGTCTTCTATTTAGCATAGAAATAAATCACTTAGTTGCACTTGGTTGGCCAAAACCACTTGTTCACATAGAATTATTGTAATATATAATCTTTTTATATGCATCCTCTTATCATAGATTAAAATTTTGAAAAAGATATTTTGACGATATTATATTAGAAATATAACTATTCACACATATATCTATTTTATATTCACACATATATTTATTTTATATGCTTAATCATTTAAAAGAAGTGATATATTACCATAAAATTCTATAGTAGAACAGCTAGAATTTAATCTTTATTCTTTATTGAACTCTTTAAGGTGATATTCTTTATTATAAAGCTCGTCTTAGCTTGTGACTAAGGGTTGTCACCAAGGGCATTGACTATAACCAAAGTCTATAGCCATGTTGTTCTTCCAAGTTCCAATTACAGTAAGAATTGTGCTGTCTCTAGCTCTATAATAAGTAGTTAAGGGCTGGACCATGCAGCAGTTCAATTTCAACAAAGCTTTCCTTGGTGGCAAGTTGGAAGATCAAGTCTACATGGCACAACCTGAAAGATTTATTACATCTAGCTAAGTTAAACAAAGCTTCAAGAACTTGCTTCCATACTCTTGCTCCCTTTAAAACGGTCTGGTTTTCAAATACACGTTCAGATGTTTCTCTATTTGTTAAACAAACTAACGCTTCAATCACTTATCTTTTTTAGCTTATGTAGATGACATAATTGCCGCTAGTAATAATAATTCTGAAATAATTGATCAGCTAATAGTAAAGGATCTGAACAATATTTTTCTTTATGAAAGATTTAGGAAGATTTAATTATTTAGATGGTGGAGCTGTTATGTTGTCCCAAACAAAATATGCTAAGGAACTTCAATTCTCTTGAAGCTAAAGCTGGAATGCACGATGCGAATCCAATGCCTACTCCAATGTTCTCCACTCTCATCATGCTCTCAAAGTTAGACCAGTAGTTGTGGTTGCACATCAATATACCTAACAATAACAATTAACAAGACTTCACCTATATATCATATTCGGCCAATAGGGTTTCTCAATTCATGCATTCTCCCTCTATTCAACAATAGAAGGCTGTCAGGCGTGTTCTTCGGGGATGAAGTGGGGAGGAACAAAGCTGCCAAGAGAAGTGGGGAGGAATCAAGTGAGGTAACACAAGATGAAAAAACATCACATCCAACTCAAAATCTTAAGGTGATGTCAAATTAATGGGTTTCTCATTTTATAAACTCCTCACTTCTCTTTATTTATTTCAACATGGGACTAACTATAGTGTCTACTCACACTTGAATCTCAACAATTAGGGGATAAATTTGATTTTCTAAATGTTAAGGCTTAAGTATGAATGAACATTAAAATTAGTGCCACATTATAAAAACTAAAGAGAAGTGGGGAGTTTATGAAATAAGAGACCATTAGCTTGATACTTTATGATTTTAAGTTGGATGTAATATCTTTTCAATATTATATTTTGTGAAAGTCTGCTGTCCCGGGAATAATGCGATGGTTTCATCGATGAATACTCAAATGAAATAATTAAGGTTCGTGTAAGTGAGTAACTTCACACTTTAAGATTTTTAACTAGACGTAGTATTTTAGTATTTAGCATTTCTTGCTAGCAATCTTGTAGATTGGAGATGTGGAAAGCAATCCAGACAGGCAAAGTACCGTACCCTAGTTGCTACTGATATCGAATTGATGTCAATCCACGGGCCGCTCAATGAAACTTCAAATTCCTCAATCTATGCCTCCAACAATTTATTAGGATTGTCAGATTTCTTGTCTCTTGTAGCAAATCCTAATGTCTTTATCAAGTCGTTATCCTTTCTCTATGTTCACTAAATTTCGTAACAAACTTAGAGTGGGTCCTAATTCACATATAAGTTTGAGGGACCGGGGTATTATGGAGAGTGATGAATAGTTGTAAAAAGCAGTTAATTTAAGTATTGGGCTGTTAGAGTTATATCTGCTGTAACTAATCAAGCCGAGTTTAGCTAGTCTCTTGGTTGTTGGGTGTTAGCTTATATATATATATAGTATTGAAGTTGTTATGGGCCAGCTTCAAGGCCCAATTTTTAAAAAATAAGGTCATCAATAAGTAACCCACTAACAAAAAGGAATCATCTAAAATAGAAAAGATATGATGTAATTTTAATAGATTTCACAAAGATTTCAACTACCTGCAATTATATAAGTAGGGGCATCACCCCTTCAAGATACACATTCTCTTATCATATTCACTCTATTTAACCTAGGACCCCATAATTTTATTTCTGGACTTCCAGGGCTATTCACCTCCACATAAATCCTTTCTCGGCTATAGCTCTTGGTTACGCTGTAGAGCTTGTCACCGAAGACACATTTCTTTCCTCGAATATCGAGACTTGGCACCCATTCAAAGTCCTTTGGACAATCGTTAAGGTATCTGACCTTAAGAGAAGTGATTGGTTGTTAACACTTTTCATCAGTACAACTTCACTTTAGTTTTCAATTCTATTCTTAACTGTTTGCTTTGTGTTCTTTCTGCAATCTCTCTTAGGCTGCATTCTCTCTTTATCCAACTATGTTTCGATTAAAATGTATTAAAAACAAAGTCTGAAATATAAAGACTGCATTAACTCAGTGAAAAAGAATAAAGTTTAATATTAAAATTTTAAAAGTTAACAAAAAATATTTGAGAAAAAAATTTATTGTCACTTTCTGAAAAGTATTGAAGAGGCTCAGCCTCTGATTTCCTGTCTCAGTGTCTAAGACCAAATACTACCTTAGTTTTCTTACTTTCCAAGATTGCTGAAGAAACCGTGTTATTGTGATTGGAGCTGGCTAGCGAAAATGTTGATAGACAGAGGGCTGGGTCATGCTGTTTCTGTATCATGATGCTTACTATCTAAAGTCAAGTTCGATGAGGTACTATATGAGATATTCAACCCTATCATGTCAACCTTAAAAAGCACGGATCACGATCGAGATTAATCAAGGATCGAGCAATCTTGCGTCGAATAATCTAACAACCAAACTACTACAGAGTACAGACGGACGAGGCTGTTAAAGGTACTATCAAGGGTGCTCATACTATTTAATTTAATATTTATAATTAATTTCATATCAATAATATTAATTAGAGAGCCATTAGGGAGTCAATAAGTTCTTATTCTCTAAAATTGACCAAAGTTTATCCTCTGAAATTAAGACAAGTTATCATGCGGAACTGATCAAAGTTATCATTCCACCACCACCACCATTATCAGAATCGCAACACCACAATAACAACACAAAGAAAATGAAGAAAAAGAAAAAGGAGAAGGAAAAGAAAATCAGAATCTGCAGAAGAAAAAGAAAAAGAACGAGATCCAGCAGAAAAAGAAAAACGACGCCGTCGCAAGAATGGGCAGAAGACAGGAGGCAGCGGCTCGGCGGTGGCGGTAACGGCAACGGTCTGACGACATGGTGGTAGCAGTGGCAGTGAGGTAAAAGGAGAAGGAGGCTAGGATTAAGGCTCCCATAGATTCATGTAGTATTTGCTTCCTAAATTTTCTCTAATAATATTTATAATTATATATCTATAAATTTAATATTGTACATTTAATTCAATAATAATTAGACAATCTCTATGTATAACGAGCCAAAAGTCTTTGGTCAACTTGTGCAGTGCAATTAAGGAATAAGTTAGATCGAACTTGAAAAAATTAATAATTTTCTTTTGGAGTCTAAAAAATCGATAATTTGTATATCATAATTGACAAACAAATAACATAGTTTTATTATATATCAAAATTAATAAAGTGTATATTATATAAAATACATATTAAAAATTAGTTAAATAATATATATATTTATACACAAATAACTCAGAAGAAAAACATAAACTTCATTTTCTATACAATTCATTGAGTGTTTTTTTTTTTCAACAAACAATCATGAATTTCTCTACATAACTTTTTTCTTCTCTACTTTTTTTATTTACCGTATCCTTTAATTTAAGCGGCCAAGGATTTCCCTTTCAATAAACTCTTAACATGCATTTACTCCTTCTATTTCATATCAAGTCTTATGTACATTAGTTTTTCATATATTAAAGTGTGTTAAATAATGAGAATGGATTTTTCTTTTTCAATTGTTTGTTAATATAATTTTTTACCATTTAACATTTTCTAATAACAATAGAGAGTGAGAGAAAGGGGGATTTAGGAGATTGGTAAATACTCACTTTATTTGCCATTTTTTTTTTTTGGTGTCTTACAAACCAAGAAAAACAAGGCCTAAGGAAGAACTGGGCTGTCCATCCTAATCAGAGGAACAAGAGATGGTTGAGGGACAATCCACTCTACATAATCATGTTGCACCATCGCAGCTTCTTTCGCCATGCTGTCAGCCACCGAATTTGCTTCTCTTTGAATGAGCTGAATTCGAGCAATCCATTCCCAATGCAGGATGTCAATAATCTTTGCTTGAAGATCTCTTGTATCTTGATTCACATGGCATGAAATTTGAAAAGACTAATCACCAGCACACAGAATAGATTTATGGTTTTACAAGTTCAAACCTCCAAATTTAGCCTTTAAATTTTGTGTTAGGAAGATGTAACAGACTGTATTATTCTAGTCTAGACAAATATTTTCAAGTGTTTTGATGGTTTTAATTATTGATCTCAGCAATGTATATATTTTATAATTGATATTAATAAGTAAAACTAATAGAACACCTTGAAACACAGAACATTTCGAATGCTTCTAAAAAGTATACACTACTCAATTCCAAAATTATGGCATGGTATTGCTAACTAATTTCCTTTAAAAATAGACAAATACACAGAATCACAGATAAATAGATTTTTGTTTTCATAGTTCTACAGCAACAAATGTCCCACAGGAAATTTTGGGGTTGGCAACTTTGAACTATTCGAATGACAAAAAAGCTTTCAAATGCTTAATTATTTTCACAAAAACACCAAATGATTATGTTAATCAAAGAAGCTTATATTGCTAACAGAACAAGATTAACAAACCTCCTCCCAAGACTAGGGCGGAGCAGCAGCAGAGGGTAGAGCAGCAGACGGGCCAAGGCGCAGACGAAATCCGGTGTAGAGGCGGGGAAGGAAAAAGCAGCAGCAAGACGCTGTTCGAACAAGAGGAGCACGAGGCCACGCTGTTAGAACCAGAGGAGCAAGACGCGATCCCACGGCACCAGAGGAAAACGATTCTGCGGCGCTGGAACAACAGGACCACGGCACGACGGTGATGACAAGAGGAGCACGAGACCACGCCGTTGGAACCAAAGGAGCAAGAAGCAACGGCGACGACACCAGAGCAGAACGACGCGACGGAGCTGGAAGAAGTGGAGCACGGCGCGACGACAATGTAACCGGAGGAGCATGACGAGTAGAAGAAGACCAAGGCCGGAGAAGAAGCAGAAGTAGTCGCCGTCTTAATCCCTAAATTGATCCCCAATTCTGAGTGTTTCAATTTCGCTCAAAGCCCTAATTAGCTACCTTCAAAGCCCCAAATTTTGAAGAGTTGTACGTGTTTCTTTCTTTCTTTTTGAGAGGAGTTGTTCTTTTTAGTAATAAGAGTTTCTTTCTTTTTACTGATAAGTGTATTTCTTTAATTTTTTTTAAGTACAGTGATGTCAATGTTTTTCTTAGCTATGAAAAATTTTTTGGTGGGAAACAAAATATTTTTGGTGGATTATTTTAAGTCACGATTTTTTGGGGTGGCTTTAACTAAATTTTTATGGTAGGTGGTTTATAGTCACGTTTTTCAAACGTGACAAAAAAAAACTGTGACCTAAAGCCTAATTTCTTGTAGAGAAGGGAAAGGCTAAGATTCACCGGCCACCTACTCGATTTTCATTGCGGCTGGCAGCCCTCAGAGCGCGCCAGCCTATTGACAAGGCCGGACCCTCCTCCAAAACACCAGCAATACCATATCCAATAATCATCAGCAGTGATTCTGAAGAGGACCTGGACCCTCAGGGAAGCAGCTCCGAGGAAGAGGAGCTAGGATTGGATCCCGAAGAAGATAATCACGGGAAAGATTCGTTAGACGAAGAAGTAGCGGAATACATTCTGGAAGACGGGCCAACAGAGAATCAAGACCCCGGAGAGGAAGAACCAGAAGAAGACCCCAAAGAGGACCCAGAGGAGGACCCCGAATTGGGAGAAGAGGGGGTAGAAGCCGTGGAGCCGAGCGACGACAAGTACAATGAATAATTCGCAAACTATTTCGAACTCGCTCCCCTTCCTAGTCCGGACAGCAGTGACGAGTCACTACCTCCTACAGATGATTAGAGGCCTTACTTCTCCCCTTTTTGGATAGAGGACCGTGCAATTTTCAAGTGTGGGGAGGGGCATGGCATATGGACGGCACAAGAATGAAAAAAAAGGTCAAATTTTCAAAACCTTCTCTATGACCCTTGTTATCTATTCCTATTTGTGTAGATATCTGTTTACTTTCTTGTTAGTATTAGTACTTATCTTTCTTAACTATCCTGCTTCCTGACTATGACTATGACCGTGAATATCTGCTATTAAATATTAGGATTTCTTAAACTGTTACTTTTTTTTGGGGACCCACCCATCAAAATTTTTGAAAATTCTTTTTAAAATTGACTTGACATTTCATAAAATCATCCAATCATAGATGAAGGGAAAGAACACACAAACCTAGAGAGCTTTTGAGCCAAATTGTGTGGTTCTCTAAACCACTTATTTTCTTTCATGAGTGTTAATTCCTTTCCTATGACTGTGATTTTTGACTTGCCTAATTCTCTATGTCTGTTGTTGCATGTATTTAGTGTACTCATATGATTAAGGCCTTCTTTGTGTTAAGCCCACAAGCCAAATAAACCTTACCCTTCATATTTATCCCTTGCACCTAATTTTGAGCCTTATATCCCTTTTGTTCTTAATTAGCACAATTTCAAGCCTCAAAAAGTGAAAAACCATTACTCAACCCTACTTGACCTTTGATTAATCTAGGATTTAGTGGAGGGTATTTACTTTTTGAGAGAAGAAAAGGAAGGGATCAAGGAGAAATTTTCTCGAGTGGATTAAAAAGGGGAAGATCTTTAAAGAAATACCAAAGGTATTTGGGGGCACATGTATGCATGGAAACAAATTAGGGCACTTGCACAAAAATAAAAAGAAATGACGAGGGAAAAGAAGAAAAATGCAAAAGAAAAGTTTCAAAAGATAACCTCGTCATTCCAAGTGGCGACGCTACAGAAAATAGAAATAAGTGCATCTGTTTGTTCAAAGAAAAGAGGAATGCATGTCATGTAACATCATGGGTTTGGGGAAATGAGTGGAGAACACATGGGTAGGTGCATCTTGGATTAATCAAAGCATTCAAGTTCAGCTCACTTTACCAAAAATTTAACTTCTTAACCTTCACCTTGGCCCTGTTACAAGCCTCGAAAGACCTTTTGATGATTAAACAAGTCCATGCAACAATATTGATTGGTGAGATGAAGGGCAAGTCAAGAAAAGCAAGAATTGGATAGGAACCGAAAGCCTTTCTGACCCGATACACTAGAGTGAATGAGCGTAAACACGACCGGGTGAGGTTCTTATTCCTCGACTCTATGACTTGTGATCTTTTATACTGTGTAAGTCAA
>JASCZI010151439.1:33208-44069 GCA_036250425.1 Stylosanthes scabra
TCAAATTTGGCGCATTGCACTGAATGCTTCAACCGATCACTCTCTAGAATCTTGTACTCAACCACTCTTCTTATGTTGTACGTCTTCATGGCCATCACAGCAGCTTCTTTGTCTGCAAATTCTTGCCCAACTTCAAACTCATCCACCGGATCATCCTCAGGACCACCTTGAAACCCATGAGAACCTGGATCCATTGCACCCAGGTTGAGCGTTCTGAAGTGGCCAGGATGATCATATGGTCGACTAATTGCTAGCTGTGCATACGCAGGTTGCGTATGTCCGAAGTAATTGACCCCTTGCACGTCTTCTTCTTCCTCTTCTTCGTCATCCTCCCCTCCTCCGGAGGCAAAACCGTCGGCTCATTGTCCACATCATCATTATCAGAATCATTGTCAAGTAGATAAGGATGTGTGGTTGGATCTCCAACCACGGATTCATCGTGACTATCGCCCACATCCTCCGTTGGTTAATCTGAAAATGGGACGGAACCATCGCTACTCCCCTCGGGCTGCCTGTTCAAATCTAGCATTAACCGCCTGATGTTTCTTTCTACCCCCCGCCAGATTGCGAGTTAGCTTCTGATTTATTCCCCACATCGATCAGAAGCGCATATAGCTCTAACAGAGGCATAACAGCTAGATGTAGGTGCCATTCGTGGATTAGCGCAACATCCGCATCGTCGCGTAAACGGAATCTGCGAAAATAAATACATGCCACAACTATTCAAAACCGAATCATCCACAATTATTCAACACGTCAACAGAGTGAATATTTTATTACCTCTTGAAGCAACAGGTTCCGTCAACCTCGTGCGGATATCTGTAATAAACTTTCTGGACTCGTTTTGTGTCGCCCTGTCCGATGAAATGCAAAATAAAATCTTTTAGCTGCTCCAAACCGATCTCCTCGTTAGGCCAGCGAACAAATGCCGGTTGCGAACAACTGAACACATCATTCCCATTCTGATATTTTCTTATTTGACTCGCATAATGTATCGCAACTAATATTCCATCGTCCATAGGAATGGAAAAAAAAATGTGATCGTATACTAAAATTTAGATAGAGAATAGAGCATTTTATAGAGGTAGGAAATGAGAATGAAGGAGTGCCAAGTGAGAATGGGGAGCCGGGTATTTATAGAGGGGTTGTGCATCAAGTTCGCCAATTTATGTGGCTTTTAACATGAAGTTCGCCCAACTAATAGGCTAACTTGGTGTTCGTTTCAAAAAATATGAGTTCGCCTATTAGTGTGGCTAAAATGGTTCTTAGCCCATTAAATAGGCGAACTAGGGTGTAATGTCCAAAAAAAAAATGGTTTTCGGTATTTAAAGTTTTGTTTATTTTTTTGTGGAAATAAAATTTTCATTTAATTTATTACTGAAAATTTTCCCTAATTGTTGGTTACAAATACTTTTTTGTATATAAAACATCACCTTTGTATTATAAGTGATTAATATTTTATATTTTGAATATTATGTGGATTAATAATTTGATAAACAAATAAATATTTATATATATTTTCAAGTCAACTTACGAGCTAATGAGCTAAGTTTACCTAAACTCAAGCTTGACTCATTTAATTTTCGAGCTCAAATTCAGGCTTAAGATCTGCTCGCTAGCTCACGAGCTCAACTTATCAAGCCGTTAATAGATCGAGTTCGAGCTGACTCTTGAACTGGCTTGACTCACTTCCAGTCCTAGCTCTAGCTCTTGTATACTCATAGATAGACCTTTAATGTGTAACTTGCAGAATTGTTGAATGTTAGAAGAGTTGAAACCTTCATGTTGAAGCATGTATACAGCTTCATTTGCAAAGTTGTTGAGAAAACCATTACTTACAATAAAAGGTTTAGTGTTGAAGTGTAGTATAAATTTATATAAAGTTTTTTATTTGTTTGAGATGTATGAATGTTTTTTGTATGATAGAGTAAGATTTGATTATATTTTTGTGTTTGATAAGATTTGATTTGCTTGTTATATAAATATAACATATTAAAATTTACTTTTAATAAGATTTATTATTAAAAAAATGAATGACGAATGACACGAACATTGAATGAATAATAATGGTTAATAAAAATAGGAATAAATAATAAATATTTTGATGAAAGGTTAAAAAATTAAAGAGGATAAATATTGAACACACCTACTTCCACTTTTCTTAAATTAATTCAATCACTTTTCTGTTCCACGTTTGGTATGACCTTTTGTTTTAAATATGATATACTTATCAATTTAATTAACCTCTAATATATTATTATTATATTTAATTTATAAAAATGTTAATTAATATACACAATTAAAACGCTATTTTTTTAATGTAAATATTAAAAAAATTTAAAGCATCCACTCTTACAGAATTTTTATTGTTAGTTCTTACGTTCTAGCTTGTTACACATGAGCTTATTTGATTTTCTTTTTTTAATTTTTGTTGCTCATATGAATTAGTTATGTATAAATTATCATATATAAAAACAAATAAAGAAACACGTTATATAAAATAAAATTATATCTTAAAGAAGTCTATTTCTAAAATATCTTCTGCATGATTATTTGGAGAAACAATTTAACTTAAGCTAGAAATACATTTAAATTTAAAACACAATATAAATAGTATACAAGTTGAAACACTAATTTAAATGTCAGATGCACGACCCATTTTCTATGCAGCAGCTACCTAAAAAAAGAAAACAAATATATATATATATATATATTTGGTCTTAACCTTTAGAAAATATAATCCACATATATTTATATTGCAAGTTCAGAAGCAGAATGGAAACTAACTGTTTTGGCGCTAATTCCCAACTTGTTTTCACTATGGTAGCCACGCCTCATTTCATTTACATTAGACTCATTATTCCATGGTTATTAATTTACTTGTTATACTCTCCTATTAATTTTTTTTTTTGTGATAGACTAATGCTGAAGTGAGCCTAGTTCCAACCAAATTCTTACAAGGATTGGCAGATCAAATAGCAGTACTCACCAACAAGGTGGAGGAATTATTATCAAAGCCAACTAATTCCATACCTTCTAAGAATCAATGCGCAGATACTACTTTTCTACAAAAAATTCCACTTCCAAAAAGGCAATGCCTTCGAGTCAAAATGGTGAGACTGAAATGGGTTTTGCACGCAAAAGAAAGAAGTCTTCATGGACAAAAACTGCAAAAAAAATAGAGAACATAAATCACCATCCAAGAATGATACGAAGGTACGGTTGTATTGAAAAAAAAAGTATAACTAAATTGACCTCATTCAGCTTTTGATTTATATTTGTTATTTTTTCCATTGTAGAGCAATCTATTCTCTCATGAAGAAGACGCATTTGGGCATCTTTCGGCAGAACTTCTCGGCGTAACTAAAAAATTAATAATCAATATAAAATGATGCAATTTATTTACCTTACATATGTACTTATTTTTAACATATTACTGCAATGTTTGTTAGCACATCTTAGAGTAACAAGGAACATGAGATTTACTGGAGCAGAACTCGCTATTGCATCATATATTTTTTGTTTTAATTATAACCTAAAGTACTATACAAATCCAATATATAATTCTGCCATTGGCCTATTTTTCTTATGCCAAAATTAACATAAATGATGATTTTGGCTTTTGCAGGGAAAAATTAGTTCCCAATGATCACTGCTCTGGTACAAGAGAAGCTCTAATGACAACTAAACCTGAAAGAACTATTGTTGATGATGTAGTATATCGTTTGATTATTTATTTTATCATTTAATGTTGAGTACATACTCAAAATTTATTTTATATATTATGATTTTATTTTTTTATTATTATAAAAATTTAATTTAAGCAAGCTTTAAAAGATAATTTTTTAGCATTGTAATTTGATATTGTTTTAGGTTCTTATTCTTGTTGCTACCATGCTAACACATAATGATGATGAGCGCAAGTGGTTTCTCACCACAATATTTGCGGTTTGCTTATGTTTTGTTTTCTTATTAGTATTATATTTTCATTCTTTATACTATGTTTGTATGTTCAGTACTAATCAATTATTTTTTTCTAGCAAATCATTTTGCATTGTGAAGACGTTACAATGGGCACTTGAAACTATCTTAAGACTCACTTTATAAACTCATCAGATAATCTTGAAAAGGTTAACATGCACGACTTAAAAATTATATTTTTATTGGGAATTGTTGTAAAAAAATTGGCTATAATATAATGTTATTTGTTATTGTAAATTTATGTTCCAATTCACATGGGTTTTCATTCGTTTCTGATAATTGTTAATTGACCCAACAAAGAAGTCGTGTATCTTGATTCCAAAAAGCTCTAGAAAGAATAACGAATGAATGCAATCCATATTGTATTTAGAGAAAAAATTTCACTATAATTAAATAACCATTTAATATATCATCTTTCAGTCATGTTTTCTTGAAAAGCTTTTGAATGATAGAACATATAAATTACCTGCTGGAATATCACCCACAATTTCAACTTATAAATTTGTGGATCTAAAAGTTACACAACAAGAGAATGGATCATAAGTCCCTAATTTTTAACCTCATAGATAAAAAAATTATTTTATTTTAAAACACAACATCATTTTTTGCTTTTTTTTTTTTTTATGTCTATTGTAGGAATGATTGTGGTATTTATGTTGCACAATAGATGATATTGTCTGATATTTGAGAAACATTTGATGCTGGGGTATAATGACAATAGTATATACATTTATTATCTTTATTTTAAATTATGTTTTCTAATATAATATTTTATTATTGTGTAAAAACAGAGAGTAAATGATTATACAAGGATGTGCCTTGCAATTGATTTGGTCACTGGAGATCACAACATCAAAAAAAAAGGAAATAGAGGACTTGGCTATGAAAAATTCGGACGACAATCTTGTACCAATTTGAAAATAGAAGCCTCAATGTCTAATTAAATTAGATGTATGTAATAAGTTAGGACTAGTTTAAATTTCTTCATATGTACTAAGATTATTAGTTATTTAGTTTTATCAATTAGTTTCTTTAATTTTTAATTTAGTTTTTATTTGGGACCTTTTTAGTTAATTATTATTATATGAAATTTAGATATTTCATATCAATTGTTTTTATATATCAAGATTATTATGAATTGATAATCAAATTTATTATTGATTTAATGGAGTATGATTAATATTTTCTTTTTTAAAACTTAAACATACAATAATTCAACTCAATATTCAAAATTTTGTTTCTATTTTCAATTAAAGAAGAATATTTTTTTCAAAAGAAAAAACTTATATAAATAAATCTGTTAAGATAATTGATTTAGAATTTTAGATGAGTAGTTGTTCTATTTCTTTGTTGACTACTATTATGAATTTAGGTTAATTATTGTTCATATATATTTTTGAGAAATTATTTAAATATTTGATCAATTCAACCTAAAAGATAATCAACAAGATGTGGAGCTAATAATGATGGCAAAGAAAATTTAAATAAAAATGAAGAATGAGGATTTAAATTTATTCGTTGAAGAAAGTCAAGAGACCTATGTTCATTAGTTTTTGTATATAATTTATGAATGTTATGTTTGTACTCTGTACTCTTTTTATAAATTATGGATAAACATGTTTGCACTATATACTCTTGATATTATATTTTGTTTTATATATATATATATATATATATAGTATTTTGGAACACATGCTAAGTGTATAACTTTTTAATTTAAAAATCTTTTTTTTTATTTTGCTAATACTTTTATCTTATTTTTCAAATTTTGATAAACATAATAAAGTTTTAGAAAAGGACCTCTATTATATTTTTTTTTTCTTTAAATAATTCATTCTCATATAAATATAAAAAAATGTAAAAAAAAATGATAAATCAATAGAAGCATGAAAACATGACCATAGTAAAAAAACTCATAAATATAAAGAAGCAAGTTTTAGTTTCTATCCTAAGATTTTTTTTTATACTTTATTAACGCAAACAACAATGAAATATCAATCAAAACAAATAAGAAAATCAAAGAGCAAAGCCTGCAGTTTAATCTATTGAGGAAGCTCCCATTGCATTTGTCTCTCTTTGTGTTTTATCCCCTGAGTTATGCTTTATCTTCTTAAAATCTCAAAATTCACTTTAAATTTGTGTATTGTCCATTTTGTATTACCTATAAATTAAAGAGTAAAACCATTCATATGCAACTAAATAAATGCAACTAAATATAAAGGCCCAAACTATTTACATGCCATTAAAATTGAAAAAAATATTGACCCATTACAAAATATTATTTAAAAACTAAACTTGAATTGAGTAAATGAAAATAAAATTTACCTTTAGCAACCATTGATGGCTAGGAATAAGACCATACAGAGAAGTTTCATAAATACTAACATCATTGTTATCTTCTTGAAAAGATAATGAACTTAAATGAAAGAGATATGTTCGAGTTAAAATAATAACGGGCATACCATGATTAAAGGCTTTAGGCAAATGTTGACCATCCGTACAAGATATACCTTCATCATTCACTTCAACTTCAGAAGCCACTGATGCACCAAATTCTTTTTGATAATGCTGAAAAAAAAGGATAAAAGGTAAACCTAGTGAATTGCATATGAAAAATAAGATAAACAAAAATATATTAACTAAAAAATGTTATACGCAGCAATGCTATATAGTACTTAATTTTCGTGAATACCTAAATACTTTTTTTTGTTACCTGTTTAGTTGGAGTACCAATAGATTCTGCATCATCATTCAATTTGTCACGGGCCATTCTCTCGTTATGTTGAATGGCTTCAGCCATTCTTGTTGTGCAATTCCTTTTTGTGTGGCCAGCTTGATTACAATTTGAACATTGTCGTTTTCTATTCCCATCCTTTCCTTGTCTAGGTGCACCTTTAGACTTTGCAACACTAGGATCCCCAATTTTTTCCCCTTCATTATTTGATGTACTTTGCTTGTCTGTATATATTTTTGCCTCTAAATCCTTAGTCACTTTACAAATTTCATTCATTGTGTAACGAAAATAAGACAATTTTTTGGCAACCAAATGTATCATTCGCGAAGTAACCATTGATAATGCACCTATCCGCATTAGAACACTCCTTTCTTTGGTCTCTTCTCCATTTACATTACATTGATCATCATCAAACTTCTTCGCATCTTTAGTCCATCTTTTCAATATAAGAGTCTTTGGCAATTCCGTCAAATGTTCTCGTTTCATCACAAAAAACATATGAGAACATGGGATGCCATAACTATCCCACGTTGACATTCGTAAATCATATTTTGAGTATTCAGATTATATAAAACAGTATATTGCCAATCAGGCTTTTCATATTTGATAATCTTATACTCTAGTTGTTGAATGAGTACTAGACCACACAATATCCAAAGCTAACACACCTTCAATTTCTTCTTTTATTTTCCAAAAAATCTCTCTAGTATACACTGTTGCAGCATGATGCTCAAGGGAATGTAAACTTGTTGTGGGCACATATTCATCATTTATTGTTTTGAATTGAGCAACCATTTCATTATTTCTGTAGTCTCTTAAAGCACATTCGAGGTTCTGCACCAGGGCAAGTATACCACCCCTTGAATCAATGAAATTCTTTATGAATGAATTTATGCCCCACACCTCGATGTGGTTCTAAATCCAGCACAAAATTTGCTGCCCAAATAAGCGATTGCCCATTATTCCTTCCTTCTGTATTGTTTCTCAATCCAATCATTGCCCACAAGGTTGAACCTTTCAATCATATCATGCCAGTACTCCTCAAATTCATCACATTCAAACTTGACATATAAGCATTTCTTACATTTTCATGGAATTATACGCCCTTGATATGGGATACTGCATTTTTATACAAATGCCAAGCACACAACCTATGGGTAGAATTCGGAAAAACATCTTGGATTGTACTCTTCATAGCATTATCTCCAGCAGTTACTACAAGGCTAGGATGCTTATTCATCATTGCCCCTAAAAAGTTATCAAGCAACCACTTGTACGATTTTGTTTGTTCATCTGCAAGTAAACCAAAACCAAATATACAAGTTTGCTGATGGCGGTTTGTACCTGAAAATATCACTAGTGGCCTATTGTACTTATTCTTTATATAAGTAGAGTCAAAGGCAAGGACATCACCAAATAACTCGTAGTCAAATCAACTTAAGCTATCTGCCCAGAACAAATGTTCTAGTTTGTCTTCATCAGTGGAACTGTGTCTCACAATCATCATCGGTTTATCATCCGCTTTCCCATGCAAATAACTAAGTGTTGCATTTACATCACCTTCGATGATCTTTGCGCGCAGATTTCTTTCAATATAATTATCCAATGCTTTTTTGTGAAACCAACATATACATAACCACCTGCTTGACCAGCAATAAGGCCCATAATCTTTGATGGTGGGAGGCCATGTCTGTGCATACTATCCACTAGTGCTTTGTCTGCCTCTGTCATCTTACGATGAGTGGGAATCTGGTGAACTAATTTTAGTGGTATCATGGGATGGTTATGATCTTTCACAATTTTCTTCACCTTCCATGACGAACAACTTTTGTCAAGATAAATTGACAACATTGCAGGACAATTTGTTCTAGTCTCGGGCTTCTGCCTTCTTTTTGTGCCACTGATGGTGGCGTAGCATTTCTTCTCTCTCACTCCTGCACTATTGCATAAGAATTTACGTCGAACATAATTGCCAGTTCTATCAGGAGCTGCATCACCCTTTCTAACTCCAAACCCAACACACTTGGCATAATTCACATAACATTCATATGCTTCTTCAGAACTTACAAATTGACAATTCAAGATGTCATTTGCACTTAAAATAGTTGTCTCCCTACTATCAACAGATTCACAATTACTACTTTTATCTTCCTCCATTTCCTTTTTGTTGCATTCATCCTCATGCTGTGACATATTTCTACTATTTTACTTTTTCTCCTGCATTATAATTTAAATAAAATAATTTACGGAATTAATTAACATAAACTATACAAACATATACTAATGCAAATTCATTGGTTATGACCCATTATTCACACTCCTGCTCAATTAGTAATATGTACAAGGTTTTAATGAAGTAGAAAATCAAAATAAGTGTTTTAATTTTGATTCTAAACATCTCATTTTGGCCATATATTTTGTAAGATAGTAATACTTAAACTAAAAAAAATGTTTCCTCTATTATAATATCAAATTTCAAATAACTATCGAAAGGATAACAATAATTAAAAGCACATATGGTTAAAGCTAATTTTATCTTAAATTTGAAACAATACAATATTTTCTAAAAATCCTAAAAATTTCAAACATTATATTCACTTTATATTATAAAATATGAGCTGAAGGCACATCCCAAATAAAAAAATAAAAAAAATAAACCACATGTTGCGGAAACGTGATAATTTCAATACAAATCAATCCTATGAGCTTTACTATTATAGTAATTCCCAGGACAGATTGGATGAGGCACAATCAAGTCCCACTTAAACCCGGTCTCCTTAGACAGAATTTTATTAACAATAAAATTCCCAGGAAAAGCCGGAAGGGAGAGATCAGTCTCACTAATTCCAACCTCCTTAGACAGAACTACTACCACAGTATTACTCTACAAATTATTTTTACCCAATAACCCACTAACAATATATATTGAATACTAGCAATATAATAAAACACAGATAAATAAATAAATAAATAAACAAATAACAATAAAAGAGAGAAAGGAAAGAACACACCAATTGATAACGGAGTTCAGCCAATTTTTGCCTACGTCTCCGGTCAGCACTACTTGTTGCTGATCTCTTTAATATGTGAATATATAGAAGAGATTACAATTAATTTTTGGGATGATTAAACCTTATAAACTAAGGTTCAATATATAAGGGGTATAACCCCTTCCCTCTATGTGTACTAGGCGATGTGGGACTAATTGTGCCACCAACGCCACAAATCTCCACCTTGGCACAATTTAGGCCCAATCAAACGAATAGTAGTGCTGACTCAAACCAACTCAGATGTGCAGGATGTGAACCAAGTCTAAACAATGTTTAAACTTGGCTGATGTCACCACCTTAGTCATCATATCTGCAGGATTATCAGACGTGTGTACCTTCTGGAGCAGTATCTCTTTCTCTTCTAGAATTTTCCGCACAAAGTGATAGCGAACATCTATGTGCTTCGTTCTTGCATGATAAACTTGATTCTTCGCTAAGTGAATAGCGCTCTGACTGTCACAAAACACTTCTATTTGCTTTTGACCAACTCCCAAGTCTTCAAGCAATCCTTGAAGCCAAATTGCCTCTTTTACAGCTTCTGTCACTGCCATGTACTCTGCCTCCGTCGTGGACAAAGCTACGGTTGACTGTAAAGTAGACTTCCAACTGACTGGTGCTTTTGCTAGAGTGAACAAGTATCCAGTCGTCGATCTTCGCTTATCCAAATCTCCCGCATAATCGGAATCACAATATCCAACTATGCTTTGACCAAGAGAACCATCCTGCTCAAACACTAAACCAACATCTACAGTATTTTGAATATACCGCAGAATCCATTTGACAGCTTGCCAATGACCTCTACCTGGATCATGCATATACCTGTTAACAACTCCAACTGCCTGAGAAATGTCAGGCCTTGTACACACCATTGCATACATCAAGCTACCAACCGCATTGGCATAAGGAACTTTAGCCATGTATTCTCGCTCTTCATCATCCTTCGGAGATAACAGACTACTAAGTTTGAAATGAGGAGCAAGAAGAGTGCTCACAGGTTTTGTATCTTCACTTATACCAAAACTTTGTAGCACCTTCTTCAAATACTGCTTCTGAGTCAGACAAAGCTTGCCTCTTTCTCTATCTCTGCTTATCTCCA
>JASCZI010151440.1:7281-19897 GCA_036250425.1 Stylosanthes scabra
TTGGCGTCGCGGCACGCGGTACATGAACAAGACTGCTGAGGCTTTCAGATAGGAGCTTGATGACATGTCTCCACTCGATGGGGTATACAATTTTTATCCATTAAAATGTAATTTATTTGCACTTTTATAATTGAGTATATAATAAGCTGATTTGTTTCGAATGTGTTGCAGTTCGTATGGCAGCCGTATGAATCCGTTCCCTTAGTTGATGGTTTGGATGCACATGTTGATCTTGTTAGATATATTGGGTCAATCTTGTCGTTTGAGTGTGTTGAGTGGCACAAGGTAGATCGAGTAATGCGGCAGTTAGGATATTGGCAATCAAAAACCTCTGCAACCCGTTGAAGTGACCAGAGACCATTGCAAGACCTTACGGGGAATGCAAAACCATGATTGGGTGAACCTACATGGTCGGTATGTTCTGCAATGGAACGACCGTGCAAACAGACTCATGGAATCTGAAATACCTGCATATGCTGCCCCTCATGATGATTACATGGATTGGTTAAGAGGATTTGCGAATGACTGGTTGAGGTTAAGTGGCAGAGTACAAGGAGATGCATACATGCCCGAAGTTCCAGAAGAAGAACCCGCAGAGGTTCCCTTTCAACCCTATGAGCTACCTAATTTCCAATCTTATGAGCAGCAGTATCCAGGTTTTTAACCTAATTTTCAACCATGGCCACCACAAGTTGCTCAGTTTGGCACAGCAGATGATATACAACAATTGAGGTGGATGGAGAACTTCTTAATGAGAACGACCCCACCAGAGCAAAGTCAGGCATCTACTGATTGCGTTCCCCAAGTGCGCCCAGCCCCTACGCAGTCGTCAGGGTCTTCATGGTCAAGTGCTGGTGTAATTCCAAACCCGCCAAAGATATGCCACCATCCGGTTGATTTAAACACTCATAAAATTCCACTTGACCCCGCTTACGCAGTTGACGTTGCACAATCAGACACACGGGATGAGGGACCGAGTGGTGCAGGGCCTGGTGTTGAGGAGCGGTACAACCTACGAGACAAGGACAATCGCAAGGCTCCAAAGAAGTATAGTCCGTCTCCATTTCAGAAGATAAAGAATTTCACAGGTTTTGGGAAGAAAAAGTGATCTCCTCCGAAGTGCAATTTCCTAATTCATGTTTAGTGTCACCCATTGTGGCAAAGCTTCGTACGAACCCTCCCAGCTACCGTAGATTTTTCTCGATGGACTTCTGCTTTGCTATCCAAGCCTTACGGTAACTGATTGTATAGTTGAACCTAGATTGTACTTCTGCAATGATGGTTCTTACCTTAAGTGAGGGGTCACTCTCGACCAATGGCCGTATGGATTCTGCAATTGTGTCTGAATCTAATTTTGAATGATCCTCTGAAATTGCTCCAATGGCACACGTGTGCCTACCATTGTACCTTCTAATAACGCAACACGATCTCTTTTGAATGAACCTTGCCCGGATTAGCCAATCACAACCTTCTCCAAAACTCTTGCACTTCGCAAAAAAAGTTTGTGGCTCATATTCATGCACTGCATAATCAACTCCTCTATTTATATGGTAGGTCCTAATTGCTGTGATTACTGCCTTTCTTGAACTATACTCCATCCCAACCATGAACTCGCCATCCTCCGGAGCAGCAACGGCTATACAAAATAAAATTTAACAGAAAATATGAAATTAGCATCTACAAATTACGATTAATATGACAATAAACGCGCAACCACATACCCATATTTTCACGCTCTGCGAACTCCGGTGCATTCAAGGCGACAAAATTCACTGCAAACATAAAAGATGGAACACCGAGTGGATGTTGATTCATGGGTGGAGCGCTTGCAGCTTGCGTAAATGGTGGAACACCGCCAAATCCTTCGTTCATAGGTTGCTTGCTTTAACCTTGTAAAGCCACAATGGCTCTCCCCTCTTCGTCATCTTCGTCTTCGTCGTCGACGTCGTATGTCGCCTCGAGTTTGTCTTCGCTATCGCTGAGGTTCTCTTGCAAAGCGGTTTGCTTCTCGTTGTCCATTTCTGGGTCTTCTTCAACCTCGGATAACCGATCAAAGTCGACAAACAACTCCATGGCAGGGACATGCATCCGAGTTTGTTGATAGCATTGCATCATCTGTCGCATGCTTACTTCATCCACAATGTCCATTGTGTCAAAATATATTGCTGCGGCAAATAATTAGACCGGCATTCGATACAAAATCCGGTTCACACTCTTCAAAACATGACCGTCTATACATTCGCATAGACCATGCTGGAGCTCTGCAAATGTCATCGTGGAAAGAATGCAAAATGAAACCGGAAATTCACACCTAAATCTCACACCCTCTTGTGTATTTTGGATAATCTCTCCATTATAGTACACTAACAAATTAACTGTATCCATATTAAAAGGACACTAACTCACTACACAAGCCAATAAGAAAGTGGAATATTTTTTTTGAAGCTTTGAACGTGGAATATGGCAAATGGCTTTTGCAACTCACCCTTTATATACACACAGCAGGATCGGCAACCGGTGGTGGAGGTCACCTCCAACACGCTGCTAGCGAGTTGAAGCCCTTTCTCTGACAACTCCATAACTGTAGAATTATACCATATTTCTCCATTAAATGACAAAACTCCATTTTTAGTGCCATATTAAAATTCTTTAGCCGAACTATTTAAGCTAGCTAGCTACTACAATAAATCAACGATTTATCTTTTTAAAATAAATAAAATTAATTCTATATTTACAGATGTATGCAAGTTTAAAATTATTTATATTAATTTTTTGCATTGTATTGCTTATCTCATTTTGATTTAGACACACAAAAAAAAGACTTATCTAATTTTGATTTCTTACAGCAAAAGTAAACAAATATCTTGTTTACATAGTAAGGATTATAATTTATAAGAAACTATTTAAATAAAAAAGTCAAAAACACTTTTATAAAGATATTTTATGGCTCCTCTTCAAACACTCCATATTAAGTAAGAATATTGCACTCTTTGTTTATTAAATAAATTTTATTCTCCATATATTATATTTTATATTTGTGTTTTAGATTTAGAAGTTATTAAAATTTAGAATTTAGGATTTATAGTTAAAATTTTGAATTTAGTATTCATATTTTAGGATATAAATTTAGGATTTAGAATTTAGAGTTTAAAATTTAGGAATTAAATTTATAATTTAAACTTTAAAATTCAAGGAGCATTGCATTCTTTATTTTTTTCGGAACGCAATAGAATTAGCCATATTTTATTTAGCCACATTTTAAAATATAATTTTTAAGAGAAAGTAACAATTTAAAAAGAATAACAACATTTATATAAAAATAACATTTTTATAACATATTTAAATTTAACTATACAATTCATCATCCAATTATTGAATTTTTATTAGAGTTCCTGCCATTTTAATTGTATAATTTAAATTTTTTACTTAAGTAAAATAAAGAAGAATAATTCTGTTGATGCAAAAATTAAAAATATTCCAATAATAATAATGTTGATGACACTCATATATAGTCATATAGGTATAGCATCTCCCTCTCTACCTAATGATAGCAAAACATAGAGAGTCATGATGATAGCTATTAATAAGAGTGTCAAAGATGCCAAAAGCAAGAGTTGGAGTGCAAGAATAGTAATATAAATAACAAAGTCTTGGGAGTCAATATTATGGAGACAATAGGGAGTTAATATCATTTTTCTTTCTTTTCTTTCTCCTATTTTACCACCCATTATTTTATTAATTACACTTATTGGCTTTCTATTGGTCCCCTAACATTGATTCTCTAGCATTACTCAATATAAATATATTTGAAGTTTTTCGATATAGACGTAAGTTGATATAGATTAAAAAAATTATTTTAAAATATAAATTTTAATTTTTATATTTCATAAAAATTAAAATAAAATATAGATATAAATTTACATATATTACTAATAAAATTTATAATTTTATTGTTTATATTTTTATCGAATAAGTGTTTAATATATATATGGAAGATCCCTCCCCCCGTGAAAAGTTGTTAAGAGTTGTGCATGCTCATAATTACACCCACAACATCGTAAGATTGAATTATGATAAATAATTACATTAGGTTATGAATTTGGAGAGAAATGAAGGTGGGTATGTAGGAATAGAAGACAAAGAGCTGTGGAAGCAAATAGTATTGCATCTTAGGATGCAGACAATTAACATCTGGGTGATGGTGTAACAAATTAAAAATAGGAATTCTCAACACTCAAGAAAATACATACCCATGATTTCACGGATCATGTCATATGAATTTGAGGGCCACAACTTCACACATCCCTTTCACTGTTTTCTGCAAAATCACCTCTATAAGCAATCATACATTATTATTATTATTATTATTATTCAATGTCATCGTTATTATATATGCACCCATTTTGTTTTACTTAAACTAAAGATTCTGATGATATTTAGACATGCAAGAGAAAAAAATTAAATTAGTTTACTTTGCACGAGTACTTGCTAAAAAAAATTTAAATCAATGTTTAATTATTTGTAAATATAAGTAAAATTTTACTTGAGCAGTCATTGTCTAAAGAATAAGTTAGTTAATATTAACTAACGTCTTTTTATTGCAAATTTAGTTTCTTAACCTTCAGTTTTTAGAAAGTTTAAAATTAAGATTTAATTTAATGGAATAATTTCAAAAAAGTTATTTGATATTGATAGAAAAAAAAGTTGAGTTTCTAATAGAAGTTTTATTAAAAAAATATAGTAATATAAATATTTAATGAGTTAATAGTGTGTACACTTTTTTATATCAATGTATAATAATTAAACTTCTATAAAATTAGAAGATTAAGCATATAATAAAGAAATACTACAAATGATGAAGACATGCAATAACACGTGCCGAATCCATTCATTCCATTGACATTAATATATCCTGATAATGATATCTACAAGCTAGTATCATATGATTCTATTTAGTATTAAGTACGTATTGAAAATAAAATAGGAATTAATTCTTATCGAATCAAATGAGATATATTTATTTTTCTTTTAAAACATCAACCTTGATAATTTTATTTTGAAAAAAATAAAAAGTATCATCCACTATTCTCTCTCTTAGCTTCTTTAAAAAAAAAATATTATAACCATTATTAGAGATAGTGGTGAATACTAATACGCCTAAAAAAATTAAAGAGTATAGTTGCTTCCTAAACTCTAAATCATTTATTCTAAATCATAAATTTTAAATTTTAAAAATTAAATTATAAATATAAATATAAACTATTAATATAAATATTTATTTTTTATACACCATCAACGTAGCATTAGCAAAAATAATTAATTTTAAAACTCAATTCTTCAAAAATTATTTAAACGTAATTTTATTGAATCATCATGTAAATTTTTTTTACAAAATTAAACTTTAATATAAAATACAACAAATGAAGAGTTAAAATTTGTTTAAATAATAAAAAACACAACATTAAAAGCTTTTAAGAAAATAACGTAAAATAAATATATTTATACTTTCATATTTTTTATATCATTAAAATTTTAAAAAATTACTTTGTTCCATAAAATATATGATGTACTTTCATTTATATTAGAAAGATACTCATATAAATATATCTTCAGGTAAAGATTACATGATAAATTTTTAGAAATTAATATGTTTAACTGTACTCATTTAACGATCGATCCGTAATATAATCTTCAAGAAAAAACAGGTTACATCCTAGCCTTTAATAAATGTTCTTTCAAAAACTATTTTTATTGAATAATGTTACGAAACTAATGTTACAAGTAAATAAAAGAGTCAATAATTAAGTTATGATCCAAAATTTTTATGAGTTATTATCTATAATTCATATATTAATAATTAGTTATCATCCAAAATTTATATGAATTATCATTCATAATTGATGTTGATTTCCTATTAATCATAATATATTGGAACGATAGTTTTTCTTATTTTTAGTGATTTGGAGAAATGGTATGAGTAGCAAGTGGTGTGTGCGGAGTGTGGTAGATGAGTGATGAGTGAAGACTCAGAGTGAGTTACTTGCTACACTGATGCCATTATTATTTCTCCATCCATCAATATTTTCTTTTCTTTTCTTTTCTCTGATGAGTGATGACTGACACGATTGCTATGCAGAACCGACCACACCTTCCTCTCTATTTCTCTCTTCTTCCTCTTAAGCATATCCATGATGAATGTATGTGTTAGAGAGAGGGGGAGAGAGAGGGGGAGAGAGATCTTCTTTTCCATTCTCTCACGCAAACTCCTCATCCTCACGCAAAGGGACAACAAATACAATTCCATTTTTTATTATATATTTTTGGTTTGGATTTGTTTGTTTTCTTCTTCTTCTTCTCAAAACACACACTAGCCACTCAAAATAAAATAATCTATAATATTTCCATTTCATCGTGAATTTTTGTTTTTGTCTCTTCTATCTAATAATTAATTCTCTTTTTTATTATTTTATTTTGAGAAAAAGATGAAACAAACAAGAAAAGAGAGTTAGAGATAAACAAAAGTATAGATCTCATTAGTTTATGCTAAGATTCTATAAAATTCCCTAGATCGAAACATTCTTCAGAATTATAAATGAGACATCTATAAAATTATTTATAGTAATAATTATTCAAAAATATTACTCATTAATCAAATTAATCGATATATATTTTATATAAATAATAGCTAATTTGATATTTAACTTTTTTGTACGCATATAATATAATTACAATTATTTAAACTATCTCATCAAGTTCATTATTTAACCAAGTAGTAATAATTTGATAAGTCTTTTGTACAAATAAAGAGCATATTATTATTATTATTTTTTTTTTTTGGTGTCTAGTCTAAATAAAGAACATGTTATGATAATAGTGGATGGAAATAAATGTTATGATAATAGTAGATAATCTATCAAATTTAAATTCCCAGAAAATTAATCACTATTACTATAAATTTACATAAATCTTTATAAAGACTTTCTTTTTTATTTTGTCCTATACTAATATTTTTAGAATTGAATAGAAATTGAACTCAAAACCTTTTGGTTATAAAATTAAGATATCATATTATAAAATTATCTTTTAAACAAATTTAAACAAATAAAAATAAATAAATTATTATATCTAATT
Source organism: Stylosanthes scabra (assembly GCA_036250425.1). Classification (NCBI taxonomy): domain Eukaryota; kingdom Viridiplantae; phylum Streptophyta; class Magnoliopsida; order Fabales; family Fabaceae; genus Stylosanthes; species Stylosanthes scabra. The sequence continues at coordinate 14,413 of JASCZI010151440.1, forward strand.
AATAGTATATAATAAGAGAAAAATACTAAAATAACTCCTAATAATTACATCAAAAGATAATGAAACTCATAAAAAAAACATTTTGATTCCTATTTTTATATTTTTTGAAACTTTTTTTCTCTATTTTATTAAATCATGATAGGCTAAATTATCTCACAAAATAAAATAATAAGTACCAAAATATCATACAAATAAAAAATCGAAACGAAAAAGAGTTTTTTTTTTTAAAAAAGATTAGGGAGCCAACATATTATGACCAATAAGGAGCCAATATGAGTTATGGAAGATAACTCATATAAATTTTGAATGATAACTTAATCATTAATATATGAGTTATGAATGATAACTTAATTATTGGCTCTCTAATGGGCTCCCTAACGTTGGTTCCGTAACATTGTTATTTTTTTAATCAAAGATCCATAATTTTTTAAAATTAATTATTAAGGACTGAATTAATTATTCATTCAGTCTATTAAAAAATATATATATTTTTTGTCTTTAAAATTTGCTAAAAATTTCAAAAATACTCATAAGTTTTATTTTGTTTCAATTTTGTTCCTGAAGTTTTTAATTTGTATCAAATATGCCACCCAATAATTAATTTTTTAAAAAAATTCAAGACTAAATTAGTAATAATTTCATAAAAACAACCTTAAAAAAAAATAAATTAAACATGATGTTCTGTTATTATATATTAATGAATTTATCTTAAAAATTCTTGAAAATTTAACCATCAGAAATATATTTAATTCAAATTTTAGAGATAAAATTAAAATAAAATAAAATTTAAAGATATTTTTAAAAATTTTAATAAATTTTAGGAATAAAAAATATATTTTATTCTTAAAAAAAAAAAAAAGAAGACGAATGCGTAAAGAAAAAAACATTTTTAAGGAAGAAGAAGAAAAAGCCTCACGTGGGGTTCTCTGACAGAAGCCAAAAATTTGCCACTAACCTGAATGAGAGATTGAAGTACTATGTCCTTTGCTGGCCACCTTCTTTCTAAGTTCTAACACTCACCACACTACACCACCCATTCCCATCTCTTCAGTCCACTTCATCCTTTCTATTACACACGTACCCTTTTGTTCTTTCTCTTAATGATTCCTTTTTTATTATATTTATGTGGTTAGTAGTAGTAGTGACCTCACGTGGGTTTATCTGACAATAAGGCATGTTTTTCTACCTTACCACTTTTCCTTCTTTTCCATCCTTTCCTTCCCCCTTTTACCTTTCCATTCATCTACTTGAGACAAACCGGTTTCTTGCACTTGGGTTTTGCTCTCCTTTCTATTCTTAATACTATGCTATTTATCTATTTTCTTTTTAATTAATATTCTTTTCTTTCATAATAATTATTATTTGCTATATATATATATATATATATATGAATAACAAGCTAAGAGGGTTTTTTGTTACAATTGTTATTTATGTAAAAGTTATTCATGTAAAATTAATATTATAAAAATATTTAATTAAATATATTAAATTATCTAATAATATGTAATATTATCTTTATTAGAAGACATTTTCATAGTCCATACAAATAGCCACATTTTATTGTTTATTTATATGAGTTTAATTTTAATGTACTACCGATATAAAAGTTTTAAACATTAATTTTATCAGATTCATATATTTATATGACTTTAGAAATAGTGAGTTAAAAATTAGTTATTTTTACTGATATGTTAGGAACCGAAACCTCTGCTAGGGTTCGAAGTGTCTTTAAAAATAGTGAGTTTAAAAATTAGTTACTTTTACATGATATAATAATATTAATAATTCTAAATGTACATCTATTTTATCTAATCAAGTTTAACCAAATTATTTATTTTATACTAAATAAAAAATTTATTTTGATATCATATAAAAGTTTATTTTGATACTATTTTTTGTATTATTTGATGTCGAAATAATCTTTTATTTAAATATAAAAATAAATGATTTAATTGATTAAAATAAATATATATATAATATATTTATAACAATATATGATTAAATATTTATATAAAATTCTTTTAGGTTAATAATATATGGATGCTTCCTTGCATTGCATGCTCTTGTTTGGATAATAAATATTGTATACTTAGGGAATTGCCATATGTCAGCCTCAAATTGCATGAGACATAGCATATAGTATGTGATTTGGAGCATATTAATGGTAAGTTTATGTGTCCTCCATTAACAAGACAATCCAGAATTAAGAAGTTTCCCATGTTTGATGTGACCTTTAGAGGATCTTTGCGGCACTTGTATCTATGACTATTTCAAAAATCAATACCGATTCCATGCATTGATTTGAGTTAGTATTGGTTAAGTAGTTAATTTGTCAGTTAGTTAAAGAAGCATTTAATGGTGTGTCTTTAGATCAAAATTAGTATACTACTATTACTACTGCTAAGTTAGTTCCACTACTATATGTCAACTTATGTGAAATTTATTTAATTTATTTATTTGTGCTAAAATTGAGGTTGACAATGATGCATTATTGTCTTTGTTAATCTTCTTAAGCCAGAACATGTTATAGGATTCGGCAAGGACTAGCTAGTAATTAAAATATTTATTTACTCTTCTGAACTCTGAAGCCTAAGTCTTGAATTTTACATACATTTATATTTTATTATAATTATAAAGTATTGAGAACGTAGAAAGAGTTTTTTGTTTCTATATTTTATATTATCCTTCAATAATTCTATATTTGCTTTTGTATGGTTTTGATAATAATGTCAACCTTTTATTTTATCTTCTCATCAATACAAGAGTAAAAAAAATTATGAAAATTTATGGGAGAAAGTGAAATAAGAGAGATGTTTGATTATAAAAAAAAGTAGAAAAAAAGAGTGCGAAGGAAAATGAAAAATGATGAAATCCACTTAAAAAAGTTTTCTCCCCAATATAAAAAGAAATAGAAGAAAAGTATTTCTCTTCATCCAAATAACTAGAAAGAAATTACACTTTTATTTTATTTTTCTCTTTTTTTTTTTTTACATGCTTTCAACTTACTTCTTATCTATTTACTTTTTTCTATCGAACATAGCATAAATGTTTATGTTTGTAAAGAAAACTTTTTAGAATAATGCTATATGTACACACATCAATGCATCTATTCTAATAAGATAATTTTTTTTTTTACTTTGGCTCAAAATCTATATTTCATTATTTTTGTACTCAAAATCTATGATAAACTTCATTATTTTTTTACTTGATATGTAGACTTCTTAAATATAAAAATATACGAATGGATGCATAAATATATTTATATGTAAATATGTAAAATTATTCATCAACTTTTTACTAGTTGCTTTCATATTATACACAACAGAATTATTCTCTTCAAATTGTTATAAATACTTATTAAATCAAATTCTTCTAATAAGGTGAGTGAATGGTTAAGGTGAAAAAATAAGTATAATTACTCTTCGATTAAGAATGGCATTTATTATGAATTCTATAGTGATTAACCGCTCTCACTTTATTACTTTATCAATTTTTTATTTTAGATAATTTTTTTTAAAATATTTAGTAATAACTTGCATTATATTCAACTATAATAATGCTACACATTCAAGTAAATTATCCAACTAAGTCAAACCAAACAATTTTGCCCCACTCTCACCTAGGTGCGTGCATACACGCAAACACTCACCCATAAAAAACTGAAAAATGCGAAAAGGTGCTTCTCTCTGCAACTCAGCTCCTCGTCTTCCTCTTTCTCCTTTTTCTTCTCAGTTATTGCAGCTACCACTACCACCATCATCGTCGTCGTCGTCGCTGCAAACGTCACCGTCGTTATTGTCGCCGCCATCATTGTCATCGCCGTCGCTGTCGTTTTCTTCTTCTTCCTCTTCCTCTTCTCCGTCCTCTTCTCCTTTCACTTCTTCCTCTTCTTCTTCCTCTTCTTCGTCCTCTTCTTCTTCCTTCTCATCATCTTCCTCCATTATTACATTGTTACTGTTGTTGGTGGTGTTGTTGATGATAAAAAATAAAATTGAATATTCTAAGAAAACAGAAACGAATTTTTAATGAAAACAGAAACGGATTTTACATGAAAAACAGAAACAAATTTTATATCGAAAACAGAAACGGAATTTACATGAAAACAAAAATGGAATTTATATGAAAACAGAAACGGATTTGGTGATGAACCCACGCCTGGGCGTAGTCTTGTTTACGCCTAGGCGTGACTTTGGGTCACGAAAACAGAAACGGAATTTACATGAAAACAGAAACGAAATTTATATGAAAACAGAAACGAATTTAGTGATGAACCCACGCTTGGGCATGGTCTTGTTTACGCCTAGGCGTGACTTTGGGTCACGAAAATAGAAACGGAATTTACATGAAAACAGAAACGGAATTTATATGAAAACAGAAATGGATTTGGTGATGAACCCACGCCTGTGCGTGGTCTTGTTTACGCCTAGGCGTGACTTTGGTCTCGAAAACAGAAACAGAATTTACATGAAAACAGAAACAGATTTTCTTTTTTTTTCTTCTTCTTCCTCCTCCTCCTCCAATTTTTCTTCCTTCTTCTTCATCTTCTCTGCATTCCTCCTCCTCCGTGTTTTTTTTCCTATTCTTCTCCAATTTCAATATTGATCGTCGTTCTTCTCCTCATCATTATCACCATCGTCACTGTTATCGCCGTCATCGCTGCTATCGCTATCGTCGTTGTTGTCGCTGCTGCCTTTGTCGTTGCTGTCATCGTTGCCTTCGTCATTGTCGTCTTCTTCCCGTGCAGAGGAAAAGAAAAAAAAGCGCTAATTAAAAAAAGAAGAAATGCGCGTGGAGGAGAAAAGCTTGCTTGAACTTGATTGGTTAAAATGCTTAGTTATGTATAATTATTGATTCAACTAATAGATCAATGCAAGAGTTAAAATTTATACAAGGGAAAAAGGTAGTATAAATAATCATAATTTTTTATTTTATTTTTTGCTTTAATTTATTAATTTTTATTATTTAATTAAATATCTAATATTAAATGATATAAAAATATAATTATAAATATAGTTTACATAAAATTATAAATATTAAGTTAAATATAATAATAAACTTTAGATTATTATGATTATCTATATCGTTATTCTTGCATAGAATGACTAAGAATTTTTCTATAGGTAAACTAGTAGATCTACTCTTATTTAAACCATTAAAATATAAAAGAAAAACATAAACTTATCAGAAAATGGTTGAGTTTAACTGTGGGTGTCTAGCTTTTTATTTCAGTAAATGGTTTCTATTTTACATTTCTCTTTATAGAACATTATTACAAATTCCAAATCAATCAAAGATAGAACATTTTTAGTGTTTATAAGTGTGAGGCAATCATCAACTCACAATAAGCTAGATTTTTTAAAAAACATCACTTCTCTTACAAGTGGAGACTTATAAGAGGAGACTTTTGTAACATTTGTCGAAAAAAATTGATATATATATATATATATATATATATATATATATATATATATATATATATATATAT
>JASCZI010151441.1:25582-45922 GCA_036250425.1 Stylosanthes scabra
GCAACATACTTTGTTTAATTCAGATGTAATATTATTGATTCTTTTTGCAGAGGCATGCCATATGGTTATGTAGATCATGCTTGCTAACTGAGTTTTATTTTCAATTTTCTAATTAATTGTTTTAATAAGCTATTTTGATTCTCTTATGATGTGTTTCTGATACAGTGTTACTAGTTGCAAAAGTTATGGTTGTTCATATAACTATTTTGAAAATTATATCTTTAGTTGATAATTTTCTCCACATCACTGGAAAATTGTCAACCAAGTGTCTTTTTTTTTTCTTTCATAATTTTGATTTTGATATTCCCTTGCATCAAATTGGAAGAATGGTCCTAAACTTTAGGACCCACCACACCTAGTTCTTATCTACTTCTCCTTTAATTTAATAACGCTTCCTCTGAACTTTAAGTCTTGCTATTCTCTTACAAATTCAACCAAAATCCCACCGCATTCATATTTTTCTTCATTTCATTAAAAATAAAAAATAAAAAAAATGTAGGAGATATTATTGTTACTATAATTTTGGGACATAAAATATTCGTAGTTTTTTTTTTATCAAAAATATGTTGGGGAAAAGGCTCGAACTCGAGATTTTTATTAGAAAAAAGGACAAATGTCATTTGAGCTATAATTTATTGGCAAATATGTATTTTCATGGAATCAAACATGTATCCTTATTATTATAATTATTATTATATGAAATGAAACTAAATTATTCAACACCTAATTGATATTCTATTATCTTTTACTATTATTATTTTGCTTCAATTAAATGTATCAGCCGCTAAGTAGGTACTAAGCTATGTCAATTATATAATATATAATTGCACTAATTAAAAGATTAACGGCTCCAAATATAACATTATTGTTATCGTGTTCTCATTTTGGTAGGCTAAAGACTAATTTATCACGGATGAAAGCTCTATTTAATAGTTTATCGATAATCACATAAAATAGAATTCGAACATTCAATATTTAGTGAATTATTCGATGGAACAATCCAATTTGATTCCAAATATGACATTCTATGTCTAACAACATATCAAAGCCATGATTTATTTAAAAGATGATATAATAAGTGGAAGCAATCAAAGAAGAGTTAGGAACCATATTGTTTAAGAAATGCCAACTGTCACAGCACAAAACAACAAAGAAAATACCTTTTGTATTTATAATCCATATGCTGCATTATGCTGAATAAATGCCTTTTTATTTTAAGTGCCTTTTTTTTTTTAGTGACTTTGTCAGAAAACACTATAGAGTAAAATATAAAGATTCTAAAGATCATTGGTTGCTTTCTATTTTGCAGTGTGACAGAAGAGCAAGTGATTATAATTCTAATCAATTATAATGCATGAACCTACAAATTTTGTTGCTCAATCTTATTGTACATTCTTAGCCTAAAAGAAAGCTCTAAAAGTGTTATTCGTATTGGCAAAGTCATAATTAGTGTTGGTTAGTTCTCAAATTTGGCAGTTTCATTAAGCAATTTTAATTTGCCACGTTTTCCAGAAATTATGAAAAGATTCATAATGTGTGGAAGATTATAACGTAAGTAGTTATGTTGTGAAAGAGATTATATATTCTGTTAGAAATTTTATGTCAAAACCATTGATTAAAATTAAATGACATAAAGTTACAGAACTCATTAATTCAAGAATATGCCAAATCATTTGAAGTTTAGAACAATTTTTTTAAAAATATTTTTTGGACCTTTTTTATTATTAAATACTAAATAGTAGTTTTAAATTTTAATATGTCATCGATATAATACAATTTGTACAGTCCATTATATCATATATTTATTTTTTTTCATTTTATAAAATTGCAGACATTCTTTCAAAATTTATAATGTTGAGACATGATTCTCCAACTCCAACATTGAATTTTTCATGCACATAATTCGAAATTGAAACCACTAGTTTAATAGATAGAACATTCATTACTTCGAAGTAATTAACTATTGAAAGAGTTTAAGTCTTTTAGTAACATGATTAATTATAAATTATAATTGAATGGTCTTCACTTTGATTTTGTAGCATTATTAAACCCTTATTATTATTTTTTCATCTTTTAGATTTCTTTACTTCCAAAAAATTATTAATAATATTTTCTTAAATAATAGCAATAAAACATAATAAATTTGTATTAAAATTATTTCTTTATATATATATCACAACCATGGCAACAATGAAAAATATTAGTTCTTTATGTATTATAAAATGTATTTTTTTTATTGTAATATTGAATCTTTTATGCTGGTAGCTAATGTTAGTTACTATATCATATTTTATATCAAGTTCCTTACATGATTTGCTAGCTCAAAAAACTATATAAGAATATAAGAATTTACACTAATTATAGTACATTGAAAACTAAATTAAATAAATTATTATATACTCCACTATACGTTGATGGAAATCATTTCAATTTTGGTGAAAAATTAATTTGGTATTTAATGTTTTTGGTAGTGACATTATTTATGAAACAATTAAGCTATCAACAAATCTTACACAATTGGTCTATAAATCTATACGTTATTTCCAACAACTAATCAGAAAAAGACACTTTTGTGTTATATGAGGTAGCTGAAATACGCTCCAGCTATTTTTTATTATTATTATTATTATTATTATTATTATTATTATTATTATTATTATTATATGCTGGAGAAATATTAAATTGTAAGATATATTCAATATGTATTTTACAAATATTTAAAAAATTATTATAAATTATTAAAAATATTATTTTTTATATTTTTTATTATTTTTCTCTTGATAAAAATATTATTGGAATGTTTTTAATTAAATTTTTATTTTTAAAAAAGTTACAAATAAAAGTAAATAATTATAAATATAGACAACAAAAAAAATAAGGATTTTGCTAGGTGTACACTAAAATCAGCCACCAAATCAATCACCAATGTATAATATATGTTTCATATAAAATACATATATAATTTAACTCATGTTTAATGCATATTTTGTATTGCAATGCGTACTATATACTAGTGGCTGATTTTAATGACTAATTTTAGTGTGTAAATAAAATTTTTGAAAAAATAATTATAAATATGTTTAGACAAGTCATTAAATTTATTTAAAAAAGATACAAGAATTTTCCAGTGCAGAGCCACCAACCTAATTAAATTACACAACTCCAATTCTTTCATATGACACCAACCTAATTAATGATGCATGCATCCCTCAAACAAAAATGAATATACATTGTAACAATAAGTTGGAGCGTAAATTTCGTTTTTTTTTTAATATTAAAATTGTGGTGCTTTTTTTTCAACCAGTGATGGAGAATTAATTATTATCTTCGATTATTATCTGGATTCTTATAGCTTCTCAAACAGAAGACACAGCCAATGCCGGATTCTCAACGTTAATCTTCTTCTTCTTCTGTCACCTTCATTTCTTTTCTCCTCTTGTCATCTTTCTTTGAATTCTTTCTTCCTTCTTTCACTGTTTCCCACTTCAAACTGCAATTTAGTATTCGATAAATGTAAATATTAACAGGAAAAGTTATAAATTATACGCGATATATATAATATTGATAATATATCTCAACATAGAAATTAAAAAAAAAAAAATGAAAATATACAATAATATAAATTAATTAGTATTTTATCATTGAACAATGCTACAGAATTAACGTTAAAAAGTCATTAGGAAGCCAACAACGAAGTTATCATCCAAAATTTATATAAGTTATCATCCGTAATTGATATATATAAGATTAAATTATTATCCAAAATTTATATGAGTTATATCATAATTATGCATTGGCTCTCTATTGAAAACGGTTAATTTCTGAGCCTTTTTCTTTATCATTTTATTATTAATTATTAATTAGTTTATTACATCATAAACCTGTTTAATTCATCAACTCAAGATTTATAGACACAAATATGAAATATCCATATCCAACTTTTTTTCATAAAAAGAAAACATTTAAACACAATATTATATTAAGGAAACAGCAAAACACAACCTCACATGATGCAAAATTTGATGCAGTTTTGCTGGCCTCACCTCACCAAAGCTTTTCTTCCTTCTATGATCTCTCTCTAAAATATAAATTCTCATTGTGCTAAATTGAGTAAGTTTCCTTTTGATTCCTCCTCTCTTTACTTCTCAATTCTCACAGATTTATAAGTAAAAAATAATTAAAATCCTACTAATAGAACCTTCAAATGATTCCCCTCTCTCTCTAACCTTAAACACTTCTTTTTTCTCTTCTCACTCTTCTTCTTCAGATTCAAAATTTTATCTTTTTTTTTTTTGAACCTTTTCCTTCCAATGCTTCATTTCTATCCACTTTCACAAGCCCAGTTTCTAGAATCTCTCACCTTCTGAGTCTCATCCAACACGCAGAAGAAGAAAAGTTCACTCTTTCAATACTTTTCCGGCGACCCATTTCACTCTTGGGTATTTTTCCGGCGACCCATTTCCTAGAGAGTTCAAACCTAACCATGAAACTCTCACTCGCCGGAAAAAGTTAACTCTTTTAGGAATTTTCCGGCGACCCATTTTCCTGAATCTCTCCTTTTGCCGGAAAAAGTTCAATCTTTATTACTTTTCAGGCTACCCATTTTCTAGAACTTCAAGTAGCAATGTCAATCTTCGATGGAGCATTCATGGACACAGAGCTCTCAAAGCGCACATCAATCTTCGGCCTCCGTCTCTGGGTCGTCATCGGAATCCTCGTCGGAGTCCTCATCGTCTTCACCCTTTTTCTCCTCTCCCTCTGCCTCACCTCTCGACGCCACCGCCGCCGCCGTACCGTCGCCGGAAAATACTCATCCGCCGGAGCACCACCCGCCAAGGAGATCCAGGAGATAGTCCACCTCCCTGGACCACACATGCTCCGGCAGCCTCAGGCGCCGGCCCCGGTGCCGGAGATCCACGTGGACTTCGGAAAGGTAGAACACCGTGTGGTGGTGCACTCCGATAACAACAACAGCAACAATAGAGGAGTGTCTAGCGGTGAAAGTAAAGGAACTGTTAGTGGGTGTGAAACGACATCGTCGTTTGGGAGTGGGAGTGTCGTTTTGGGTGGTGGAGGTGTTGGTGTGGGACCAGAGGTTTCTCATCTTGGTTGGGGAAGATGGTACACTTTGAGAGAACTTGAAGCTGCTACCAATGGATTGTGTGCAGAGAATGTGATCGGTGAAGGTGGTTATGGCATTGTTTATTCTGGTGTTCTAAGTGATGGTACCAAAGTTGCTGTCAAGAATCTCTTGAATAACAAGTATGTGTTCCTTTTCTTATCTTCAATTCAATTCTAGGTTTTGAATTCTTGTGTTGCTTCAATAGGACCATTCCTTCCTAGAAGGGTTATCAAAGTCTTAGGATTTTACAATTTTAAGTTACCATTCGAGTTTACGAGTTGAGTTTTATTGTTCGAATTTGCCTAAATTTTACTAGTTTAGGTGAAATCTAGAGTTTGATTAATTACCTTGCTTCCCAGCTAGTTTGATTTGCATGTTTCATTTGATGCTTCTGCTTGGGTTTGTTTGTCTTAATTGCCTAATGATCAATGGTGTTTTGATTTCCTTTTCAATGTTGATATGTGTATGTTAGTGTTCCATAATTGGCTCATGCTTGATCTAGGTTAATTTGTTTGAATATAGTAAAAATATTAGATGAGGTGTAAATTGTTGTTCAAATGTTGTTTTCTCTCATGCAATTTTTTAGCTCATAAAAGCTTTGGTTTTCTTAAAAATTCATTATGTTGAAAGCTCTATTGATATTTTGAATTGGAAGAAGGACAAAGGAACATCTTTTATTTTTAATTGTTGCTCCTATTCCATGTGATATGAAAGAAACAAAACAAAGTTTATACTTCAGAATACAGTTATGAAGTTTAATTGCACCTTCTATAATAATTGAAATAATTGACACATTTATTAAATATATATACGGTTGTTCTCTGTCTTTTTCAATTATTTTTGTTGATGAAACCAGTGAGAATTGAGATGCATCAAAGGGCAATGATTGGCTTTTTTATTGTAGGCCAGCATTTTTCTTTTGTTTTACTTTAACTACTGTTTTCTACTTTCTTCTTTTTTTTTTTATTTTAACTGTTTTTTTTCATCGTGTTGTCCTTGTCTTTTTTCGTTAGGACTTCATCATCATCATTTCAGTGAATCACTCATGAGAAGGAAAGAATCAACTCTCTTTTCGGCTCTTTGATCTCATGTTGCTGAATTGATATGATGTTGTCACTTGTCATGAGCTTTGCACTCATTGCATCTTTTGGATTTTCTTGCAACTTTCTCTTTTGGATTACTTGATGTTGCTTACTAGTGAAGGTTCATTAGTCCTTTTCTTGATTCTTGGTCTTGTATTTTTCTTTTGCATAGAATTTGTTAGTTAAGTGTCTCAGGACACAAAATACAGATACACTGAGATAATAGAGATGGAGATCCATGTCTCCGTTTCCGCTAACCCCGATTTTCGGGTGGATTTGGACAAATTGTGTCCATTTTAATTTTTATCTTCTTTTCCAAACATGTTTATATCTCAATGTTTATATATTTAACTCACTTTCAGGGGCCAAGCTGAGAGAGAATTTAAAGTAGAGGTAGAAGCAATTGGTCGAGTTCGACACAAAAATCTCGTTAGATTACTTGGTTATTGTGTTGAGGGGGCCTACAGGTATTGAAATCTTTTGTCCTAAAAATATAAATACAAAACCAGTAATGCTAGATATTTTGTTTGGTTTGAAAGATTTGATATTTGAGGCATGTTATTGTTTTAATTTGCAGGATGCTTGTGTATGAGTATGTGAACAATGGGAATCTAGAACAATGGCTGCATGGGGATGTTGGACCTTTAAGTCCTTTGACATGGGATATACGCATGAACATCATCTTGGGAACTGCAAGAGGGTACTGGAATTTGTGATTAATCTGCATATTTCAGAATTGAATCCATGTTGCTGCTATGGTATGAATGTTTTTGCTCACCGTGTTTGTGTTACATCAATTCAGATTGGCATATCTTCATGAGGGTCTTGAACCAAAGGTTGTCCACCGAGATGTGAAATCGAGTAATATACTCATTGATCGCCAATGGAACTCCAAGGTTTCTGATTTTGGGCTCGCTAAACTCTTGTGTTCCGAGAATAGCTACGTAACAACTCGAGTGATGGGAACATTTGGGTTAGTATGATCAAGCTAAGCTTTTTCCTATGTATTCTTCCGAATTAGAATTAATTTGTGGACACCACTAATGATAGTGACCCTTTCACTTTCTCCTTTCGTAGTTATGTCGCACCGGAGTATGCCTGCACTGGAATGTTGACCGAAAAGAGTGACGTTTATAGCTTCGGAATACTAATCATGGAGATAATTACTGGGAGAAGTCCTGTTGATTATAGTAGACCACAAGGAGAGGTTAGAGGCCATAACGGACGAGGCCATAACAATTTTTAGAATTTTGTCATCCCTCTTTCCTTGTGCTAATTTTGGAAGTTGCAAATTACAGGTCAACTTAATAGATTGGTTGAAGACTATGGTTGGGAATAGAAAAGCTGAAGAGGTGATTGATCCTAAGCTCCCTGAGATGCCATCTTCCAAGGCTCTTAAACGTGCTATACTGATTGCCCTTCGTTGTGTCGACCCTGATGCGACAAAGAGGCCTAAAATGGGACATGTGATCCACATGCTTGAGCAAGATGATCTGTTATTCCAACATGTATGTACTTTTTCCTTTCCTAAAACTTAACATTGATCATAACTTGATCAAAAGCGAGCCATATTTTTTGGTACATCTGATGAAATCTGAATCTAGAATTTCATGCATATTATCTTAACCTAGTGGCCTAAATTTCCATAATCTGATACTTAAATATATTTTTTTTCTTGTTCGTAGGAACGCAAAACCGAGGGAGAATCTTCGCGTTCACATCAGAGTCATCGACAAGAGCGCAAGGACTCGAGTTTAGATATGAGGATACCAGATGCAGGGATCACTGATCAAAGTGAAGATGACAGTAGTAGAAATCACCAGCAGAATACTAGGTGGAGATGATAAAAAAAATGATAATTATTAAAATTAAATAGCAATATGTGGTCACTCTTTTTTTTTTTTTTTGTCTTAAGTAATTTGCCAATTTTATTTATTCCTAGCTATCCCCTTTTGATTACATAATTTTGTGCCTGTTGTTAGTGACACATTTGGGATCCTATATTCATGTGTATACTACTATGATTCATTATTTATAAGTGAAAAATAATCTTGTGTTCATATATGAAAGAATTTTGGATAAGTATTACCCTACAAAAACCAGAAAGAGTTAAAAGAGAATGAAGAATGAGACTACTTTGGCTCCTTCATTTTTGGATTTAGCATTTGCATAATGGTCCCATCATTAAGATGGATAGCATAGCATAGCATTGTGTGAGTGTAACAGTGTTAATTTGTGGCCCCTCAATCAGTTATGGTTGCTCTGATTGAGCATTGAGAACCACACCTACCATCCAGCTATGTTGATAGGAGCAATTTGATTGCATCATCATCATTGCCAACTCCATTGTTGGATTCTTGTGAGAAAAAGGACCTTCCTAACAGCAACAGGGGTGATCACTGATCACTGAAGATCATTCATCAATGTCAACTTTGTATGGAACTTTGTTATTTTGGCTTGTTTTGAATCTTATCTGAGCTAATGCAAAACTTTGTCCATAGAAAGATGAATTTAATGCAATTGTTGGAAGCTGATTGTGGATTGTAGTACACCTTTTTGTCTCACACCATCTTTCAAATATTTAGTTTCATATCACTATCCTTGTGTTTTATAAATATAAAGGTATACCCTTTAATTTTATACAATGAAATTACTTTGGTACCTTCTGAAAATTGGTTGGTATATTACCCCACTTATTATGTATTATTGGTGATGGGGATTGGGGTTGGGGCATTTTTGTACTTAAAAAAATTAAAGATTATTTTAAATTAAAATTAAACTTTAGGGGTGATTTAGAAAAAAAAAAATTTAGGAACGATTTTGATTTTTGGATAAAATGTTAGGGATCAAAATAGCATTTGTCCCTAATATCTTTAACCAATACAACCTAGGGTTCAAAATTGTACAAAGATATTCATTTGAACATTCGCAGATCACCGTTTATAAGAACCATTTAGATTAGTTACTTCGAACAAATGATCAGCGATTGGAAATAGAATTTACTCTATATGGACATGAAATTAATATCATCAAATTTTATGAAAACTCGGTATAATTTACTCTAATTTCCTATCTACATTTTTAATTTGTACTTTTAATTGGTGATTATAACACTAACTATATTCAGATACCATTTATTATTTATTTCTAATATATAAAAAAATTGTTTAGTTTACAATCCAACTAACTATAACAAACCAATATATAGATTTGTGGTAGGCTTTGATGATGAAAGTATAGGTTGTTATGTGCTTACTATATAGTAGGCAATGTTATTAATTAAATATGTCTAATAATATGGCTTTTTTCTTGCTTTGCTTATGATTTCTACAACCTTGCAAGCAAAAAATGTCAAAACTAAATCTCTTACAAGAAACTCAATGTCTCCAAAATCTCCAATTAAATGTTACCAGCATTATTTTATGGTTCATTTATTAAGTTTGTTGAATGGCCTTGGAGCCGAGTGTGGAAGAGAATTTAAAATTGGTTCCTATTCAAATAAATTATTTATTTATTTGTTTGATTTTTTTTTCAGAAAGTATTTTGGATCCACCAAATTAAATACATTGCAATTTGCAAGAGAGTTTTAAATAATTGAAGATTGAAAAACTGAATAAGTGTGCACTGAAGTCATGTGAAGTTTTAATGGATTTATATATGGATTGTTGGAGGTATTGTCATGTGTGGTAGGCCATTATGATGATGAGCATCATCATAGCTCTCATAAATGGGTTACTATTGTTCTTATCTTATGCTAATTATGTGAAAGGAAAAATGATTGTACAAAATAGTATGAACAACATGTTAATTGACATTTTGAAATAAGGATTGTGTTGAAGTAGTGCACTTGTCAAGTAAGAAAATGAAATAAAAATATTATATTGAAATGATAAGTTCAACAAGTATTAGTGTACTTATTTTATATTTAGGATGCCACTATTCTCACATTCTTTTACTAAATATCAAATTGATACTTTTTTAAAAATATGGTAATTGCTTGTTTATTAATTGCATTTAGTCTATTTTAAATACTAAAATATATAATTAATTAATAATAACAGTATTTTTATAAGAATGTAAAATAAGTGTTTATTAAAAGAGTGTGAATAACATTATTCTTCTATATAATGAATCATTATTGGTTGTCTACATTATAACAATTAACAATGAGGAAATAAAGAACAAGAGAGTTATATATACTTTAGATTCTTTACAAAATAACTTTTATCCTCTAGTCATGAAATAAAATATTGGACACTCATCAAAAGTAAATTTGTTAATTATTGGGAATAAAATCAAATAGTTTGAAACAAATTATTAAAAACTCACCCATTTAACAGAATTTGCCAACTTCTTTGTATATGTGTATGCACGTGTGTTTAGTTAAACATTACCATCTATTATTGCGGGTTGGAAATGAGTTGATTGAGTTGCAAGAGAGAAGAAATCTATTATTATTTTCTTTTTTTACTGTGAAGAAATCTATTATTCTTACTATAACTCACTAAATATTCAATTCAGTCTGATATAAATTTCATAAGTTAAGTTCAAATGTGAGTGAATATTAAAATTAATTTCACATTAAAAAAATTAAAAAAACGTGAAGAATTTATAAGATTAAAAATTTATTTGCTTGATATTTTTTCAAAATTTAATTTTAAAGGGTATTTATGAGAGTAATATCTGTGTAATATGTTAACTTGCTTAAGTAGCAGTAAAGTGTCCGGATGAGAGTAATATTACTCTCATTTATAACATGTTAACTTGCTTAAGTAGCAGTAATATGTTACATGTATAAAGGGTATTTATGAGAGTAATATATAGTTTTTCTTGATTTTTTTCTAATAACATATCTAACCGTTCCCTAAAGATTTTTATACAATTATACATGTTATAAATGAGACACTATGTTGTATGATAATGATGTATTATTCATGTCATGAAGGGAGATGAGATGACACTTTTTGTTAATACAAAATAGAGAAGATAGAAGATATAGCATGAGGTGTGGTACCAGCGGCGGTTCTTGACATATTTGTAAAAAGGGATGCATATCTTTCTAATGAGTTCCCATTGTGACGTCTGAATTTATCCTTTTATGGGAATAAGGGTTTGGTTTTGGTGTTCTCTGCCTAATTCAGTTCACTACCAGCTGGTAACGGTTATCTTTCAAGTCATGCCAACCTCACAAATATACACATATATATTAGGGTTAGCTCAAATTAATGCTGCAAATTAAGGTTACAATTATATTTATATACATATATTCTTCTTCTTCTTGTCATTTGACACGCCTTTGCTTAGGGAAACAGATAAGGAGACAAACTTAGGAACTTGGGCAAGGATAATTCCTAAATTTAAAAATAATAAAAAGAATAAACAGTTTGGTAAATGGATCCTTTATGTTTTTGTGGACAAATGTTGCTTGGGACAATCATAAATGTTTCCCGGAAACAAAAAGAAACACCTTTACTAGGAAAAAGAGCATATATGTTGGGAACCATTTTAAATATGTTATGAAGTTATAGTTTAAATATATTTTCTCATTTGAATATTTTTAACTCATATTTATTGATGAGCTGTACTTCATATAATATTACTCGTTATTCTCTCTTGTTGTAAGAAGTTATTGGTGTCCTAAATGAAAACTTAAATAGTTTGTCACTTGCCAAACAATCCCTTAATAACTGATTTAGTGTTAGCTTTTATTTATGTTCTATACTCACTCATATGATAAACATTGTTAATTACTCAAACTATAATTATTAAAAATATATAAAATGACCTCATTCTAATACAAGAAGTGCTCTAGTGTGTAAGCAAGGAGAAATATCTTAAGCAGAAGTTGAAGGATGACGTAATAATAATGAAATTGAGGAATAACATAACCCAAAACTGCAAGTCTAATTTGGTGTGTGTGCCTTGCTAGAATGCTAGCTGCTAAATAACCCAAACAAAAAGATTGGTTTATTATAAAAGTGATGGGCCTGGGCCAGCCCATGCAACCTGGAGTAGGTCCCCTTGACTCCTTTTCATTACAGTACTACACATCGAAGAGGAAGCTGTCAATCGGTTACAGCCGTTCGATCAACTTTAGGAAGAGAAACCTACACCGTCCGATTTGGTGCCGATTGGGGGGAATATTCATATGAAGATAAGTTCGACACGGCCACGATTCATTTCAATTTTCAGCGCTCCCATCCAATAATAAATACGATTAAAATATTATAATACAGAATAATGCGAAACCAAACGAGGAATCAATGGGAGCAAATGAGTGTAATTAAAAAAATAATGATTGATAAAAGAGAAAATAAAAAAAAATGATATTAGTTTTTATAATATTAATTACTAAGACTTTTTTTATAATACATGCTCTTTCAGATAATTACAAAAGAAAATGCCAATTTTAAGTGGAAAAACAAGCATAAAACGTGTTTTATTAAAATTACAAATATAATATATGTTGCAATATAAAATACATACTAAAAATTATAAATTTATTTTATATTTTAATGTGTATTATATATGTGGTTTGATTTTAGTATACATCTAGCATAATATTTTCATAAATATAATACAACGGTTATATAATTAACATAATTTAATTGGACGGCATGCGAAACAAAATAAAATAAAGGTAAACAACGGCTAACCCATCAACGAATAATAATAAAAAAATAAATAAAACAACGGGAGCAGCATTCTGTGCATCACCTACAAATAAGATAAAGACACGTGTTAAGCCTTCACGAACTCAAGGACCTTGTCCAGGTAACTTTATCACAGCATCACCCTCACCAGCTACCTCACAATGTTAAGCCTCAAGTCTCAGCCTTTTCCAATTCAGAGACTCTCTATGCAAAACACCAAAACGAAACCCTAAGTCAACTCTTTTTCGATCTCGATCGATTCGGTTCTTCTTCAAGGTCCCTTCTTTCACTCCTTGCTTCTCTCAATTTTATCCTTTTCGGAAAATTCTGCGGTTTTTCTTAACGGAAAATCAATAGAATTATGTTTCCTTTTTTTTCAATTTTATTTTGGTTGTCTTTTGTGGAAAATCCGAAGATTAGTGATTTCTTTAGCTTTGATCGGTTCTATAACTTAAGGATCTAACGTATTTCATGAGGTTTACATCTTTTTAATTTTCTGAAGTTCTCAGGAAACAATTTTTCCTCTAATCATGTTTATATGGTGATTTGGTGTTTGAATTTTTCTGTTTATAGGGTCCAGGTGAGGGTATGGAATGATTGATGGTAGTTTTTTTGATAGATTTATTCATTTTTAGGAATTTTCAGTTGTGAGCAATGATATAGGAAAATGGAAGGATTTGGAGGAGAAAGATTTCGATGGGCCTTGGGTTATGCTGTCCCTTTTTGTTATTGTTATTATATTCTAATTTTCTTTTGTAGGGAAGGATTTTAGTTAGTTGGCTGTTAGTTTCTTGTTTCCATATTGATTTCAAGGAAATGATGAGAAAATTTCTGAGATTGGACTTTCTGGTTTTCCAATTATGGGTACTTTTGGTGTTAGGCTCTACTTGCTATCTATATGCAGGTTATTTGCGATTAGTTGATCAAAGTTTTCTTATAGCATGTCACAGCTTGAGTTCAGACAGAGAAATAAATGTTCATTGTCGCAACAAAATAACTAGATTAAGGAAGGAGAGGAACATGGTATTGAGAGTGGGTGATGGGAGTTAGTTATTTGAAAATTGAAATTCACTGTGTCAGGATTATGAGAATTTAACATCTTCCTTCTGCTGCTTTACAAATTTTTATTTATTTTATTTTATTTTTTGGAAACAATCAATTCTGTTATTTTTAGATGTTTCCTACCTAGAATTTCATTTGATATGCATTTCTTGTTTGCTTGATATATTGAAATTGTATTGCCGTTCTTCTTCAATGTTGTATCTTATGTTGTAACTTACTTGTTCCACAGTAAAACATCTAAATGAGCCGTCCCCAGGAACCACACCGGCCATTTTTTCCTTTTGGAAATCCTTTCCGGATGATATCACCCAAAGGATCTACGTTGTCTCCTCAACTTCTGGCAGTATTACATGCCTTTGAGATAACTCTGGGAGAAAGGCTGAAAAAGCTTACGCCCAAAAGCAATGATGAAATCCTCAGTTTATCTTGGATGAGTTTGGCTATGCAGATGCTCAGTGAGACTCATAATGATATTAAAACCCTCATCACAGATCTTGATCTTCCTGTTCATGATTGGGATGAAAAATGGATAGATGTGTACTTGGACATTAGTGTAAAATTGCTAGATATATGCATTGCATTTAGCTCTGAGATATCACGTCTGAACCAGGGTAATCTTTTACTTCAGTGTGCATTGCACAATTTGAATTCTGCCTCTTCAAATCAGTTTTCCCGAGCTCGATCTTCACTGGATGGTTGGAAGCAGCATATTGGTTCTAAGAACCCTAGGATTGAGAAATGTGGTGGGATATTAGATAATCTTGTAGGTTCACTTGACCTGCCAAAGGTCAAAAAGTCTCCCAAGGGGAAGGTTTTGATGCAAGCTATGTATGGAGTGAAGGTGCAGACAGTATTTGTATGTAGTGTGCTTGCAGTGGCTTTTTCAGGCTCTACTAAGAATTTGGTAGATTTGGAAGTGGCTGAAACATATAGATGGGCTCCAGAATTTAATAGCTTGCATAATCTTGTAAATGAGGAACTTAGAGTTAGATTTTCTGGTGGGAGATTTACTGTGTTGAAGGAATTGGAAGCAGTTGATTCTGCTTTTAAGGAATTATACCCTATTATCCCCGATGTTGCGGATCCCATTGGGACAGAATTGGATCTGAAGACTGTTGAGCAATTAGGCAGAGCTACAGAGAAGCTTTCAGAAGGATTAGATCTTCTTGCAAAAGGAGTGGACGGTTTTTTCCAAGTGGTCTTGACTGGACGTGATGCCTTACTATCCAATCTTAGGTCAGGTGGAACTGTCTATGATCATGTCTCCAGGGGTAACATAGGCGCGCAAGCAGTCAATTGAATGCCTTGCAGCCTGGCCCTGGTACATATTAAAGCATATAGGTACTTGTTTTACCATTTTATGATTGATGTTTTTCAATCTTGTTTGGCTTATTATTATGTCCAAGTTAGCATGAGTAATAGGTTATATGGTTGTTATATTGTGCTAAAATGTATATGTCTATTGCTATGTGTAATTCCGAACAATAATATATATATAAAAAAAGTTGTATTGTGGCCAGAGATGTTTATTCCTGTGTGATCTGGCAAATCATCGTAGTCATCAGCTCATGAAACCTATGGCTTTCCATGTCCATTCTGGTAGGAAGTGTTCTCCTGTGAGTTGTGACATGTTTTGTGTGCGCTTCTGTTACTGATATAGCATGCTGTTATACATTTATGTTTGTGTGTGTGTGTGCGCGTGTTAAGCTTGCCTTTTCATCTGGGATTCTTTTGTTGTTTCATAGAATGCAGCACATGTATTTGCATGAGATGTGACCTAACACTGAATCTCAATTAACAGTTGCATCTTGGCTGTATCCAAGTGCCACAGCTTTTTATCTCCTCACATCTCAGCTCACAGAATTTCTCAGCGATATGTTTTGGTTAATCGGAGATTAGAAGAAGCACTTGCAATGTTTTTCCAATGTGCAACAGTAACCATGGCTTGCAGCCTGGCTCTTCTTGCTGTTGAGAACTGTGAAAACTGAGTTGCTGTTGAGATCTGAAAGCTGAGAAATGAGTTCTTGGGTGAATAGAGCAGATACTCTACCGCTATATCTCGCTGTGAACTGAGCTGACTATTCACTTTGGCTCTATTGGAGAGTCCAGAGAGAAGCTTCATGCCCCTCTTTTCCTGTCTTGCAATGCGAGCCCGCTGTTTTATGTGATTCATTAACCACTCTTAATGAGGTGGTAACGAAAATTTTGAAGGGAATTCCACATCCATGAGCTGAGCTGAGATGGTTTCATAAGGTACCTGGAAGGGATCAGAGGTCAAAGTTGAGCAAGATTATCTGTTGGGGTTGAAAAATGCGGATCCATGGAAGTCATTCATTCCCCTCTGTGATCTTGTGTCTTGTGCTTGAAGGTGGGCATGGTTTGGATGAGATATTTACTATTAAATTTTAGCATGAAATATATCAAAAAAGTCCCTCAATTTAGTTTACTTTGTGCCATCACAAGTTTAAGAGGGCAGACGCAACACCACACTGCATAGAACTTCCTTGAACTCTAAAAGAGTGCTTTCAAAGGAAGAAAATGGTCTCTTTAATATAAAACAAACAAATAAACGGATCCAATCATATTAGTTTGCATATAAATTCAGTTTTCGATTTTGGGTGGTTTTTAACACACTTGTATATCGACCAAAAAGAAACACTTGTTTGTCTTTCATTGGTAAAAAGTGATGTCAAATATGTTATTCTAAAAGACTAAGTTTTTGTTATAAATTCCTTAAGGATTAAAATTATGTTATATGTACCTTTTTAAAAATTAAATTCATGTTTTCTGTATTTCTCAAGGACCAATTGTTAGTCAAATTGTTTGGCATTCTTATCATTTCGTTGACTTCCTGTGTTAATTCGAAGTAGGTTTTTACATCATTCGTTTGAAAATACTACTAGTGTTTGTTATGGATTTAATCTCAAGTCTTAATTTCAATGGAGTAGCTTAATTGGCGAAGCTATACCAAGAAGGGGAAGAAAAAACATGTACAATTAATAATCGTTAGGTTCGTTGATGTGGCTTGTGAATTGCAGTTAATTAAATGATAGTATTGAACTAATATAAGTTTTACTAAATGGTTTAATTAGAATGATGGAATAACTTTTGTATATGTCTCTAAAAGGAAATGAGTTCAATTCATCACAAGCTTTCATAGTATAATAATTTACCACAATATTTCACAAATTTGAGAATAAGAAAGAAGTTGAAGTGTCATAACTCATAAGTCATGACCCTGAATTGGTCTTGGACATTATAGTTATAAGTTATAACTTCTAACTTCTACTCGTTTTAATATTCAAGTTCAATGGTCAACATTATGACCAGTGTGAAAAAGAAAAAAACAAATACTAAAAGCTTAGAAGGAAACAAAGCATGGCACTAAAATCAACTCTAATTAGCTACATTATTTCGTTGAAAGAGGGATGTGGAATATTTTTTGGCTATCAAGGATAAGGTAATATCCACGAATCTCACAAAGTAGCTTCAATTTGATTTGATAAACTTATTTACTTGACTAACATAATTGGTTCTAGATTTTTTTTTGTTGCTTTATTGAGATTAAAAACTTCATATGTAAAAAAATTATTATGTATTTATGTATAAATAAATGTATTATTTTACATATTTTTTATGTTTATTTTATATTATAATATTTATTATATATAAATGATTTTTTTAATATAATTAATTAAGATTATGTACCACCTTGGGTTTACATATTGCATACCTAGTTATCTACCAATATGTTAGTCTTTGTGGTTTAACTTTAAACTTTTTATTTCAAATTCCAGTCCAAAAAAAAAAACTTTTATTTCAAATTGCATTTAAATATTTGTATTAGTAATTTTGTATTTCATATAATTTGACTAAGAAATTTGCATAATACTCTAAGCTCATATGTACTTTATCACATTTCTATATAAAAAAAAATTAAATTTAAATATTTAATACATTTATTGAAAGAAAAGCTTAGGTGAACCTTGTTCTAATTCCAAATCACGTTGACTGGAATATTCGCCCATACCTCAAGTCCCAACTTTTAACTTTAAGCACATTGACTCTTCATTCATACATTTTGCCCCCTTTCTTTTTCAAACAAAAAGAAAAAAAAAAATTGGAAAAGTTAAGACGATTTTTTTTCTTTACTTAGCATTATAACAGGATTTTTATAATCCTTGATTGGTCTTAGCTGAATTTAAAACTAAACAGTAAAACCATATTATGATTATGATTTAACTAAAGGAAAACAAAATGTCAACAGTAAAGGGAAAAAAGCCCAAAAAAGCTTAGGATACACTCCACAACCACTAGATACATTTTTACAAAGAGTCTTGTAGACATGTGAACTTTTTTATGAACCGTAGGTCAAATAAAGGTCTAATTTAGGATAAATTTGGTAAAATTTTTTGGTTTAATGTGGATTTTTTAAAATATAGGAGTTATTTTTTTTATTTGATAATTCAAAAAGCCAATAAAATTTTTGAGAGCTTTTCTTAAAAGCTAATAAGAGTAACTTTTTTAAAATAGTTTTGATTCTTAAAAAAACAAAATGATTAACGTTACATTTTAATAAAAAAAAACTAATTTTACCTTCAATTAACTTAAATTCAACATTTTATTAAAATAAGACGTAACTACTATAATAATTTTATACTCTAGAGTAACCAACAAAATTATAAGTATGATTCTATTTATTAAGAGTTAATTTTAAGAGAATATATCATTTTGATACTCGAAAAATTTGAAATCAGATACATTAGTTTTTAACTAAAATTAATTATCTTTTAGTCTCTAACTTTTTATTTCATAAGTTAAATTGGTTCTTAAAATATAATTTAACTTATATATTTTAATGACTAATTTAACTTATAACACAAAAAATTGAAAACTAATTTAACTTATAATTCAAAATTGAAGACTAAAAAATAATTAATTTTAGTTAAAGACTAATGTGTCTAATTTAAAATTTTTTAGGAATCAAAATAAATAAATACTCTAATTTTACACTGTTTTACCAAATATTCATGCTCGGCTCTTTGGAAATAGCTATTCTAGTTTTGTTATTATAAAATGGACCATACAACTTTGAGACTATAAAAAAAATTAAAACAAGATTAGTGCAGGTTATTTAAGGAAGAAAAGAGGTTATTTTGCACACTTGTTACAAGGGAAGATTCACACGTTAACCACTTTCACCAAAACTCACATTCCGTGACTTCATTCAAGTGGCGGCCTTTTTTTCTTCTCCAGGCTTCACACCAACTTGTTCACGGGTTCACACTTCACACTTTCAAACCCACTTCATCTTCTCTCTCCTCCACTCTTCTTTGAAATGTCAAACACTTTTACTACCGACACGTTTCTTCTAAATTCACTATCACCCCATTTCACAATTTTTGTTTCTTCCCCTTAAAAATCATTCCTTTCTTCATTTCCCTTCAGATCCTCCTCTTTTTGAGCAACAAAGAGATATGTCTCTTGAGTCAGCTTCTGCTGACCAAACCAACATTAGAGGGATTCCAACTCATGGTGGACGCTATGTTCAGTACAATATCTATGGCAACCTCTTTGAGGTTTCAAGGAAGTATGTTCCCCCAATTCGCCCTGTGGGAAGAGGAGCTTATGGTATTGTTTGGTAAGGAACTAAAAAGACTTCTTTTTTTGTGGTTATTTTGTTGGATTGATTTGCTTCATCAGTTGGTATTGCTGTTTTGTGAAAAGGATTGCCCTTTACCTTTATTGATCTATTTGTTGCTTGCATCTTCTCTTTTTGGGGTGGTGGTGTTGGAATGGTTGACTTTGAAAGCAAGGAAGTGAATTGTGATGACAATGATAAGCTTTTTGTAGAATTTGGATTTCAATGTAAGTGAGAGTTTACTCAGTTTTAGTTGAGAATTTAGAATTGGGAAGTGGTTTTGTTAGTTACTTACTTCTTCTATTAGCTGAACTGATTGTGATTCTAGAGTTCAAAAATTTACTATTTTTGGCCATTGATTGAGTTTCAGAGGAAAACTTAATTGATATTGAAAGGGACTCAATATTCAATCTCATGGGATTTATTTAGGATATAGTTCTGCTAATTTGGTATTGTGCCTTACATTATCTTGTTTTTCAGCTTAATTTACTTTTTGTTTGGAGCTATCTGCCTATCTGTGTGTCATAACATACAGTTTTCAATCTTCTTTTTCCTCTGTACTTGCCTGTGACTTGTGAGAGCTTAATTTATTGACTTTTATGATAACCATAAAATGATATGATTTCCTATTCTTTTTCGGAGACAAGGATCTATTTTCATATTGCTGAAGAAGTTGGTGAAGGTTCGAATAGGATCAGAGAAGGGGGGGTTGAATCTGATCACTTCTTTGCCAATTAAAGCAAGTGCAGCTTGCTGTGCAGTTTTGTCTCCTCGAGTTGC
>JASCZI010151443.1:0-11622 GCA_036250425.1 Stylosanthes scabra
AAAAAAAAAAAAAAAAAAAAATATATATATATATATATATATATATATATATATATATATATGTAGGGTAGACACAAGTACATACCACAGGAAGCCCTTCCACTGATAACAATGCCATGTCAAACACTTTTCTTGCATGATCAATGTTACCATAACTTGCCTCTCTTTGAGCATATATACCACATAATAAAACATCCTACAATAGCCAAAAATAAGTAGAGATAGTAAGAAATAGGCATAGAAACAAATATTGTCATTTCCTGATTTCAATTTTAGTGTCACTTTTATTAAATAAAATAAAAAGGATTTTATTATTTTTATGGTTGTCACTTTTTTACTTCAAAATGCATTGAGGGAAAAAATCCCACTGAAAATGAAAACTAAACAAGCCCTAACATCATTCGATTTTAATTTCTACTTTTTCCTCTTCTTATGGCATGCTCTTCAATCTAACAAACAAAAACATAACATTGATTCATCATAACAAGTATATCATTATATCAACAATGTGAGTTGTAATATAATTCTAGTTGATACTAACTCTCCTGTTTACAAGGACACTTATTCATGTTAAAAAAATTAAGATAGAGAGAGAGAGAGAGAGAAAGGAGGGATAAGAAAATGAGTACCTGCCGATCACTTTTTAAGAGAGACTTAGCTAAAGCTCGACATGGTGTAACCATGCAGTTAGAAGGATTAATTTTTGTAACAAATAGCTCTTCAGAAATAAGGACAGCTTCTTCCAAGATATGATTACGTGGAAAAACAGTCAAGAAAAGTAAGACAGCATTGCGTAGAAATTTCATCATATCAGCATTCCTAGAAGTACTGCCTGATAGAAAACCAAAACTGAAATCAGTAGGACTGCTTTCTTCTTTTCTCAATACTTGATGGGTGCTGTTCAACTTCTCTAACATAGATTCTGGCAGATCCTCAAAGCTAAGGACATTCTCTATCCAAGTTGAACTGTTTGAGGAAATCCTACAAAAGAAAGATGTGGCAAAAAGAGTGGCCTTAACTGGTTAAAATACAAATAAGACCAAGCATCAGCAAAGCAAGGAAGGACCCATCATACTATGTAATCCTAGCTTTCAAAAACTGATTCCCACTACCAACTGTGGTGCAGCCTAGGGAGTAGGAAGGGATATATAAGACCAGGAAACTTACAATTGAGATATCTTCCCACCATAGAAGTCAATGAACTGGGATACCAAAGATAATCGAGCCTCTGCTGTGCTCAAGGTGAACAGGTACTCGTTCACATCTTCAAATAAAACAGTTCTCAACAGTTGTTCATCATCTTCTCCTTTGGGTGTTCCAAGAGCAGTAGAGGTCATATCTGTTCATGGTTAATCAACAGGCTAAAATTAGCACAAATGCAAAATGTACAAACTGCATTGAGAGAGAATCAAGAAAAATTCAAGCATAGAAAACATATCATGCGTGCACACACTATGTAGCAATACTGTATAGTAGGGACTGGTGAATGAAGAACTCTACCAGATTTCGTATGCAGAGGCATCCACTGATCACAATCTCTGGAAGACTCTACTTCTGACCATTTGATCCAGGTTGAAGAATCATTCACTTCACCACCATCTCCAGCATCGACATCAATTCCTAGCATTTTCATCAAAGTTTCATTATCAACTTCTGGCTCGACATCTTCATCTTCGTCCTCATTATCCTCCATAACCAAATCATTATTGACTTTATCTTCAACCTTGTCAGCAACCTCCTTATCTTTAGACAATGGTTCTGACCAACCAGTCCAACCACCACCCTCATTTTCATGTTTTTGCTCCTCTCTGATAATCTGCTGCCTAGTTTCCTCCTCTTTCTCCAACCATGTGGACCAACCAAGAGCTCCTTCTTCTCCAACTCTAGCACCACCACTATTCCAAAAATACTCAAACAACCTTTGCTTACTCTGCCCTGTGAGAAGCAAAGGTGGACAAAACAAACTAAACTCAATTTCAGCCTGAAATAAAGCGGTGGCCAATTCCCTGTAACCAGCCTGCCATTCAAATCTGCAAAGACTGAGAAATATATCCACAAGACCAAGTTCTAGCTCAACAATTACAGGATCTGGCGAAGAGGGATCGGCACTTTGGCAAGCCTGATTAAGACAAAGTATTCGCATGATAAGTGAAATTACTTAGGAAAAACAATCTGCTAAAGTAAAATCAATTACAAGACCTTAGACATACAATGCCTATTAACAAAATATCTTTTTTCAAAACACGCATTTGCTGACTGGACCAACTTTGTATACTCTTGCAGTCTGTGGATACAAAAGATTGGCAGTACATGAGATTTCACCATAATTCAATTACAGTTCAGTGACTCACATTGCAACCACTCCCAGTCACAATAAAAAAAAAGAAAAAGGTTGCTCAGTGAACACTGTCTCTCAACTTATTATTTTAGTTTCTCTTACCCTGTGTCATTATCATAAATCCAAATAAGGGATCTGATCATTTTTTTTTACAGAATAAGCCACTACCTATGCAGCTAAGATAAATAACTCAAAACAGATGAGTGATGCCTCAGTTTCAAGCACAAAATAGAAGAGAGGGTGAAGAATAAAATATTAAGAACCTGCCTAGAGTGCTTGCTACATGAAGTAGATAGAGCTTCAATTGCATGTGCATACATCTTCCTAACCTCTGAAACCTTAAATCTGGAGAAATTTCTCTGAACAACATGCAAGAATTCTCTCCACAACTTATAGCTTCCAGAGTGTTGCACAAGTATCTTCTGCCATCTCCCAATTAGCACATCAGAACTGTCTCTTGTTTGATAAGTTTTCAAGAGGTAAAGCAATAGCACTTCATTGTCTGGGTTAAGCTCAACTGCCTTTTCCAGAATGCTAATCTTCTTTTCAAGAGTCTGCAAGCGAGCACCCTTTTGTCGTTGCATCCCTGCAACCTTATCTTGGAACTCAGCAAAAGCTAACCAAACTTTCTCATCATGGGGATGCTCCCTTGTGAGTTTGTTAAACTCCCGAGTTTTGTTTAACATTTCATCTTCCCAAGATTCTTCAACCACTGATGCAGTATTAGAGACAGAATCACTATCGGCAGCTCGATGAGATGTCCCAATATCTGACAAAGGTATAAACTCATCATCCGCCAAAACGGAAGACAACTTTGGTGCAACAAGACGAAGACGCTTAAAACTTTTGTGCCGTTCCAAAGCTGTATACTTCCCAGACCAGTAACGACCAGCAGACTTCATTTTGCCATCCAATGTATCCACATCACTATCTCTTTCGAAGAGAGAAACACTCCGATTCGACCAATATAATCCACTAACATTTAGCTCAGATAGTTTTGAAGGATTGTAAGGTTTATACCGTGCAACATCCATTCTGCATGACATTTATAAAGAACCTTCAGCAGTCCATTACTCAACAACAAAAAGCACAGCTAAAAAGAAAGAACTCTTCAGGTGAATAAAAAAAATCGAAGGTTCAACACGCAGTCACGCACTAAATTACAATTTCCCTACAGGACTACACATCAATGTAGTTGTTATTGTTAAATTTACTAAAGCTGACAGAAGAAAGATGAAACTCAGATCACCTCCCCATTGCGATTTTATTTTCCCTTATGGGTATATACAAACAAACAATAGTTGCAACCCTATGGTTCATACTTCCTAGTTGGCTAATTCTATGAATTTTGACCATGAAAACGCATACAAAGGACTACATTTCAGTCCCAAATCCCACTAAGTTCATCACCAGTATGCTAATCATGACCAAAATTTGCACCCCACAAGCTCCACCAATCAACCAAAAAAATAATAATCACTCAAAACCTCAACAAAATTCACTTGAAATGAACTACAAATGCATGCCAACTCTAGCTATTCCATTTAAAGTGGGGAAAAAAGTATCGAATGAAATCAAAGGGTACCTATAGATGGAGCCAAATGCAAGATTATCACGATCACCGTGAGAATCGAAATAATAGTCTTTGGCAGCGGTGGACGACTCTGAATCGGCCCAAGCTCGAACGCCGGACTTCCTCGAACTATAACCGTCGAGTCCGCCTCTCTCAGGTGACCTATCGCGCTTCCGCTTCTTCTTCCTCTTCTTCTTACTCCTCTTCTCCTTCTTATCTCTTCCCTCAGATTCAGAAGATTCTAGAATCTCGTAGGGTTTCTCCGGAGCCCGGTTCCCGCCATCATCTTCGTCTTCCTCGTCGTCGTCGGAGCGGTGGCGCTGCCGTGGCGATAGGGCGGTTTCGCTGTGGATTTGGGATGCAACAGCTTTGTTAATGAGGGAGACGTCAGCGGTGAAGCTGGAGTTGGAAAGCCATTGAGGGACTGTAGCAGTGGCCAACACAGAGGAGGAGCTTGCTGTGGAAGGGAAAAGAGGGAAAATAGAAGGTTTTATATCGGTGGCTGCTGCGGCAACTGGCTCCTCCGTTGGTGTCGGCGGCGACTGCTCTGGAGGTTGGCTGTCCATCGGAAAATTGAAAAGGGAAAACAGTGGCTTAAATGCTTAATGTTTCTCTATTAACTTATCTAACCTTCTTTTTTCTTTTTGGGTGAGAATCTCATATCTCACATAGAAAATGGTAACAAAGCATAAGGGTAGAAAAGGAATTTCCCTAGAGAAAAGATAAATTTATTATTGAACCGCTTCCGTTTGTATAACCCAGTAACCCACTAACCCCAGCGTCCCTACAAAGGTCGAAGAACTATTCATTGCAACATTCATCGCAACATTCATCGCAACATTCATACTCTTCTTGTTCATTGCAACAATGTTTTCAAGCTTCTCATCCTCACCCTTCAAATTCAGGTTTCCTCTTCCCCACTCCCGTCTCCGTCTTTGCTTCTTCTCTTCAACTTCGTCCTTACACTCTCACTCTCACCCCCAATCTATTGATGAAGCTGCTGTTGATTCCTTCACTCGCATGCTCTCTATGCGTCCTACTCCTTCCATCATCCAATTTAACAAGATTTTGGGATCCCTTGCCAAGACCAACCATTTCCCCACCGCCATTTCCCTCTTTCAGCAACTGCAACTCACCGGAATTACTCCTGACTTGTTTACTTTGACCATCTTGATGAATTGTTGTTGCGGCATGGGTCTTATGACGCTTGCTTTCTCTGTCTTCGCCAAGTTTTTCAGGATGGATTATCAGCCCGATACGGTAACATTGACAACACTCCTTAAAGGTCTCTGTCTCTCTGGTAACCTTGATCAAGCGCTGCACTTTCACGATAAACTGCTGGCTCATGGATTTCAATTCAACCACGTCACTTATGGCACTTTGATTAATGGGTTCTGTAAGACTGGACTAACAACAGCTGCTATTCAATTGTTGAGAAAGATCCCACAGTATGGCGTTGTTCCTGATGTCTTCATGTACAACACAATAATTGATAGCCTGTGCAAGGATACACTTGTAAGTCATGCTTTTCATTTCTATTCTGAAATGCTTGATAAGGGAATTTCTCCTGATATTATCACCTACAACACTCTAATTTATGGATTGTGTCTTGTGGGTCAACTTAAGAAAGCCATTGATTTACTGAATCATATGATGCTCAAAACCATTACTCCAAATGTTCGTACCTATAATACTTTGATTGATTGACTATGTAAGGAAGGAAATATCAAATATGCTAAGTGTATGTTGGCTATCATGACAAAACATGGTGTGAAACCAGACGTGGTTACTTATTATAGTCTAATGGATGGGTGTTGCTTCGTTGACGAAGTAAACAAGGCAAAATGTACATTCATGGCAATGACCCAAAGAGGAGTGGCTCCTGATGTTCAGAGTTACAATATCATGATTAATGGCTTTTGCAAAAGTAAAATGGTCGATGACGCCTTGAATCTCTTTAAAGAGATACATCACAAGAACTTGGTTCCTAACACAATAATGCACAGCACCCTAATTGATGGCTTGTGCAAATCAAGGAGAACATCTTGTGCTCTGGAGCTTCTTGAAAAGATGCAAGATAGAGGTCAACCTGCAAATTTAATCACTTATAATTCCTTGTTGTATGGAATGTTCAAAATCCAAGAACTTGACAAGGCACTTGTGTTATTCAGTACAATGAAAGATGCTGGCATTCATCCAAATATATACACATACAATATACTTATTGATGGCCTATGCAAAGGTGGAAGACTTAAGAAGGCTCAAAACATTTTCCAGGATCTTTCAGTTATAGGCGTTCATCGAAATACCTGGACATACAATGTTATGATCAACGGGCTCTGCAAAGAAGGCCTAGTTGATGAAGCATTGGCCTTGAAGTCGAAAATGGAGGAAAATGGTTGCTCTCCGGATATTGTAACTTACGAAACAACTATTCATGCTCTATTGCAAAAAGGTGAAAATGATCTAGCACTAAAACATCTACATGAAATTATTGCTAGAGGCTTAGTTAAAAGACAAAAGAATGTGAAATAAATCAACTCAAATTAATAATTTTTCAGTTGTTGTCGAAATTTGTAATAAACATGGTAAATTTTGTAGCTATTGGGTTGGAGAATTCGGTAAATGCCATGAACTCACTACCACCTTAGTTTTGGTTATCTCACTATTATTGAGTTAATTTTGAACTTGTGTTATTAGCTGACTTTGAGTTTCCGCTTATTGCAATGATTATCGTTCATCCTTATTTGGCAGATATTTCTAATTGTAACTGGTTGTTAGTGCTTAAGATTTCTTTATAGTAACTGAGTTTGTTTGGTGTGATGATAAACTGTGCTTGTATTTGTGCATTGATGTTGATGAACTCCTAAGCTTAGTTGATTTTGATTTCATCATTCAAAGGGAATGAATTATGAAGCCTCCCTGCACTCTTGTTATTGCCTTTCAATCTTATTCTTTTCATTTTCCCATGCAGCAACACTCTGTTATTTTGCAAACATCTTCAGATTTTCTGTGTTCTCTTAGCTGCCTGTAAGGCTATATCTGAGGCATATTGTACCAATGATCGGCAATTGATTTTCTTGCATTGTAGGGTAAATAAATGTTTCATTTAATTCAAGGTCCAATTATCTGTGGGTTACAAAAATCAAGCTTTGGTTGAACTTCTATTGATTGTCATATATGAAACAGTTTGCTTTCTGTTATTTAAAGTATGTGTTCACTTCATATGAAGCTCCATCTAACTTGTTCACATTCCTGTTATTCTGTATATATTTGGATCTCATAACTGCTTTTTAGCATTTATAAACTGAAATGAGAAATTAGTGACAAGAACCTTTTTTTTTTTGGTCTGTAGTGACAAGAACCATATCCACATGTTTATCTGAATTCCAGTTTTTTTCTTTCAAGCATTTCAAAGTTTCCTGTTAGATTTTGACATTTTGATTTGCTAAAACACTCTTGGACCTTCCAAAATCCAAACTATGTAGTCCTTCAAATAAATAGTATCAATGTATGGCTGTACCGTAAAACTGCTAGAGTATTAGATAGCATTGAGTCTATAGTAATAATGTTCCCTTTTTCTTTCTTTTAAATTCTTGCTGTCATTTATGAAAAATTTATACGGCTGCTGAAAGATTCAGGAAACTATTGAGGTCATTTCTTCATTTTTGATCATTTAATTTTGTTTTTCTATTGAGATGAAATCTTATTTAAATTCATGGAGGATTTAAGTGTTTATTCTATATAAACGATCTACGGATATTGTAAAATTTTGTATGAAAATAAATTTATACATTTCGGTTGAAAGTTCTTTCTATTCCTTTTTTTTCCGCCTATTTTATTATGTTGTCTTAATACGTTTAGCTTACTTTTGTAAATGGTTTGTAAGAATGCAAAATTAAATTGCTATAGTAAGTCTAGAAATATTGGTTAATTGTTGAATTTAAAAAAATAGTTGAGACGCTTCTTTTGTAAGTATTTTTTTCATTTTTTGTAAACGGTTAGGTGCATCCCTATCTTGGCTAACAACCTTTTTTTCTAACCTTCGGATCACATATGCTACAAATAAATAAATAAATTATAAGAGATATATGTTTCTGAAAAATATTGGTGCAAATTTATGTCTCAAAAAAAAATAATAAAATAAGAATTAAGCCTTAAAAATATTTGGCATTAGACCCATTGGTCGTTTCGAGTCACTTGGGTAATTTCAAAAAATAAAATATCCAATATAGAAGTTAGAACCGAAGTAGAAGTGTATAAACCATAGTTTCATAATCGAGTACCAAATAAAAGAAATATATTTACATTAAAACATAACATAGCACTTGATTAAAAAAAAAAAGAAGTTGGTGCAATAGTTCAGAAATTCATGTTGGCATCCATGTAAGTAAACAATTATCTAATGCCATTCAATGCGAGAGTCCACAACCTTTAATTTGTTGAACTTGGAACCCATTTTTGCTACCAATATATATATAACTAGAACCATTAAAAACCAATTGGAGAATGTTCTTCACAGCATTCCAACCCAAAGCAAAGCAACTCCAAAAACTTGCATCCAACTTCAACACCCCCCTTTGCAGCAAAATCTTAGGTATTCATTCTACTTTCACAAGATGATACTAATCAACATAAGAGCCTAAAAAGGATTATCCAACATCATGTACAAGCCAAAGATATCAAAGATTTCCCTTCCCTTCCCATATGAGCAAACAAAGGAAAAGAAATCCACAACCTACCGCTAATCATAGCGAGTTAAAAATATTACATCATTGAGTCATGGTTAACTAGAATACAATTTTGAAGAAGCGAGGAGGAGGCAGACAAGCATTACCTGCGAAAACCAAACACCTTTCAACGACGCATTTTTTGCAGGGATGTGAAAGGGCATTAAATCTTTCCATATCATCTTTAAAATGGATGATGAGAAACAGCAATTATGTATAGCAGCAGTGCCTTCCATCTCGAAACATTGTATTTTACCCGACTTAGGGGGATACATGTCATGATCGAAAGATAAAGAAACTGCTGAATGCTTCAAGATGATATGGGTTCATACGGGTATGATAACCAAGGGTGCTTCAAGGCCTCAGCCGCAGAGGGCCGCTTCTTTGGGTTAACCTCGAGCAAATGAGCAACGAAGTCAATGAAACCTTGGTCTCCCATCGGCAATCGATGCCTCAATGATGTCTTTTTTGGGATCAGGTATTCTAACTTGTTGGATTCCTGTGTATTGAAAAAATATATCTTTACTATCAAACTCTTTCAAGAAAGTAAAAAGCATAGGTAATAGCAACAATTTTACATTTTTAACATGGAAATTAGAAATATAATTTGTACCTGATTCCGTTCATAAAGCATATGATTTTTGGTGAAGTACTTGTATGTATCTCGTCCCTTTGCAAGCATACTTTGATCAATTGGACCAATGATCCCAATCACCCGAGCGAGTAATGTTGCAGGGGAATCATTTTGGAAAAGAACCTACAACAAATTTAGTGAAGGGTATAAGATAGAGGATAACAATTCCTATATACAAGAGCAAAAACAACCAAAAGAATTATCTAGAAAAGCAGGGGCAAGAGAAAAACATGCATACATAAGAGTGCAGCCCCACCTGTAGTACAAAATAATTGTCTTGGATCAGATGTATAGTCATTTTTCACTTTCACATGTAAAACATTATTCAAGTATATTATTTGATGTTACTACAGGGCAATCCTAAGTAAAACTTGAGCAAGAACTCCAACATCTAAAAGATCATAATCAGGGAGAAACAGATGTAGAAGAAAACATTTCACTTGAGTAATTCTCATATGAACCAGAAATGAATATTAGGTACAGACTAAAAGGTTGGAAGGATATATTAAAGTTAATTTGATTTGAGAAATGAGAATATATATTGAACTTACATTGCCAGTGCAAAGTTCCGCCAAGATGCATCCAAGTGACCAAATATCAATCTTCTTGTCATATGAAAGTCCCAAAATGACCTCAGGTGCACGATAGGACCTGGACTGAACATAGGAGCAAAGGTGATCCGTCTCAAAACAACTACTTCCAAGATCAATGACCTTCACCTCGCATCTGCTATAGCTTTTAACCAAGATGTTCTCCGGTTTTAGATCGCAATGTATTAGTCCAAGGCTGTGCAAAAACTGAAGTGCTTCCAGACACTGAATGGTAATTGACTGCACACACAAATTGAAGAGTTTATAACGAAAGTAGTTGGATAACAGTTAAGGAAAACTTAAGATCAATTGATTAAACAAGTAAACAAACATACCTGTAATCTAGGCATTGTGAAGTAGACTTCCCCCCCTGATTCTCTGTTGAATTTATGAAACTCGTACAAATTGGCTTTAAGTAGCTCACATACGATCAACAAATGTTCCTGTAGAACAAATGGGGAAATGAATGAAATGTGAAAAGTCAGTCATAGAAACACTACTTAGAAGATATTTAGTGGACCATAGTTAGGAAGCTTAATTCATTAAACATAAAAACATAATTCAACTCTAATTAAAATTTGAAATCAGTGCTGAGAATTTATACCATATCCTGTAACGCTATGGAAACAGCCAAAGCTCAAATTGTTATGAACTAACTTAACTTTTTGGAATATAATGGAAACATCAAGTGCTTTAAGATAATGTATGATGAACAGACTCTTAAAAGCAGAAAAAGGGTCCAGTATATGCAAATATGCCTAAATAAAAAAATTGATTGAAGATCAACAGCACATCCAAAATCACTTACTCTATAATAGAAATAATCATATAATCGCAGAAGGTGATACTTGTCAGCAGGATCGTGCTTATTGACATACTTCAGAAGCTTGATTTCATCAAGGCTTTGGTCAAAGAAGTCCTTGTTGTTTTTTATAATTTTAACACAAACATCCATGCCCGTGTGCAGGTCATGAGCTTGTATGGCTTTGCTAAATGCAGCAGATCCCAGATACTCAGTGACATGATAACGGCCGGCTATTACAGAATTCAAAACAACATGGAAATGCTTGTCTTCCTCAAAGCCAGTTCTGAGAGCAACAAACATAGGTTCAGATATACTATTTTGGCCAAAAGAAGGAAGGATATGTACAACAAAAAGAATGGTTTAGCTGACATTCAAAGGGATTGGCGTGCATTGTTACATAGCTAAGCTTTTATGTCCTATCTACGCCTTTTGAATCTAAACAATCATGGCTATTCCTCTTGTGTGTTTTCTTTTACGCAAGTAAAATTTCTTTTCCATCAAAAAGGCAAAATAAAATACTAAGTATCTACAAATAAAAGAGGAAAAAACTACCAGATCTATTCACCAATGCATCAAAATTTTCAATAGTTTCCAATATCTAGTATAATACTTCTTTCCTCAAGTACTTTAAAAAATTTTAAAAAGGGAAAAAAAAATAAAATTGACATTTGCATTATATATATCTATCAGAAACATGAGTAGAGGACATGCCTGTTTTTCCTGTGCACAATCTTCAGATTGAAGGTTTCAAACTCCTCCTCCTGGGCTTTTATTTGCCTTACCTGCTCTTGCACAGCAGCAGCTTCTTCATCGTCTAGTGAAGCACCTAGTTCATCTTCCCTTTCGGTGCCACCTTTTTCATCCTCTTCTAGCTTGGCATGACCTGTTTCAGTATACCCATAATTTGATACTGTGGTCGGAGAAGAGTTTGTTGACCTTACCATATTAGCAT